>JASCZW010003805.1:0-176957 GCA_034211315.2 Aedes japonicus
AACATCAGTGTTGGCTTCCATTTTGGTGTATTTTTATGACGATCCAAGGCATTTCCAAGTAACTCGTAAAATGAAACAATGTTTTGAAGTGTTTTGTTTAGGGTGACATGTTTGTAGATGGAACCTGTTAGGTTTATGAATGGAACACTTTTTTCATTTTAAGCCATATGAATGATATTTTTATGTTTGGAAATACCATGGAATCAACAATAAATTGAAATATTTATTTACATTTTGAAATTGCAATTTTCGATGGATTTCGAAATGAATATATAATTTTTTATGACTATAAATAATCAGTTCCGTGGGCAAAAGTTGGACCCTTTTAGATCCTCTTTCAAAATATCTGCAAAAAAAGAAAAAGAATACTACATATTACAGGCAAAGAATCGTGTTCCATTTACAAACCATTTTTGATGAATTTCGATGAATTTCGAAAATAGGCCATAAGTTTTCTTTTATTACTATAAATAATTAGTTTTTAGGCAAACTTGGAGCCTATAAGTTCTTCTCGAAGATGTACTTGGATCCGCGAAAAATAAAAGTATACATGTTGCAGGCAAAAAACGGATCGTGTTCCATCTTACAAGCCTTTCCTATAATAATACTGTTAGTTTTTACTGGGTACCTGGACATGGTGGAATCATTAACGTGAAAGAGCTGATGAACTGAGCTGGATTTTCTAAGCCATTTCAAAGTAAGAGCCATTTTGGGGAGTCTCTACATGCGCAATCAAAATGGAACTCAGAAGGGCATTAGGAAAGAAGATGGTGATTACAAACTGGAATACAACTACCACCTGCCCGGCAGTCACAAAGTTCATTACGCCTACGCCTTCGATATATACACAAAAGCTTCTCGTTTTGTCAAAACATGACCTGTGAACATACGCAGGCTAATTATACGGACATTGTGGTTAAATGTCATCGATGAGCTCCAGTTCAGAAACAGCTTTTGGATGATTACAGTACGGCAGGACTAATCAACTCAACTCCGTCTATAGCTCTAACGGTCGCATGCCCGTGCTCTAGCTTTGTTACCCAAGATCTCAGCTTCGTGATATTACTGTTACCGAAGTCCCAGCTCCATTGGTGAAAACATGTCAGCATCATCCAGCCCTTCACTTGTTTTGTAAACGAATACATTCCATGGAATTCATCTCTACCTCGAAGTGATTCGTTATAACTTCAGGAAAACGGACTTCACCAAAATGAGCCTCTTTTATCTTCAATTAACTGGGATGATATGTTTCAAAACCTAACAATTGAAACAACGGTCGAAGTTTATAATTCATTGTTCACTTCGCCATAGATCAATTCACACCAAAAATAGTCTGCAAAACTCCAAGTATCCTCCCTGGTCGAACAGAAATCTTAGAGGTCGGAAGTCCCAGCTGCAAGATCTGCTCTTAAACAATTCTCGAAGAACCGCAACTCCTACCAACTGGTCATATTACATCACTTGCAATAACAGATACAAAAAGCTCAACAAGGAATTGTTTCATGGCTTCTATGCAGCAGACTCAACGAAATTTAAAACTCAACCCTCAAAAGTTCTGGTCTTACATCGACGACAACAACGAAAGGAGATGGGACTGCCCTACAATCATGAAGTTTGGCGAGAAAGAAGCTTCCTCTCTGTCGTCCATAAGCAGACCTCTTCAGGGAACAGTTCTCAGCAGTATTACAGACGAAACGCTTGACCATATCAGTTGTCCGAAGCTCTAGCCAATGTACCTCCACGTCCTGCCATTGGTCGCATCCACTAATAACACTTGATACTATTGTATCCGCTTGTGTAGCAGAAATGTTCCTCAAATCCGGTCCTGACGGCAGCCACCATCCATTGTGTTGAAAAGGTGTGGTGTTGCACTCTCGATTCCGTTGACAACTATTTTCAACCGCTCTCTTTCATCTGGATCCTTTCCAAGTGCTTGGAAGGAATCATTTGTTTTCCTGTGCATAAAAAAGGCGATAAACGACAGGTGTCAACTACAGAGGAATCGCCGCTTTGTGTACCACATCTAAACTTTCTGAGATGATAGTTCTCGACTTTTTGAAGCACCATTGTCTCAATTATATTTCCGAGACTCAACATGGATTTACATCCAAACGATCCACCTACTCTAATCTGGTATCCTCACTCCTCATCATCAGAACTATAGAAGCTCATAAACAGGTCGATGCAATCTACACCGATTTTTCTGCAGCGTTTGATGAAATCAACCATGACATCTTGATAGCTAAACTCGATCGTCTTGGTTTCTCCAGTACGTTACTAGATTGGCTTAGTTCCTACCTAGTTGGTCGTTCTATGGCAGTCAAAATTGGAAACACAACATCGGAACCGTTCCCTGTCACGTCTGGTGTTCCACTGGAGCAGTCATATTGGACCTTTCTTATTCCTGCTGTACTTGAATGATGTTAACCTAGTACTCAAGTGTTTCAAACTCTCATATGCTGATGACTTCAAACTATACTACGTAATAACCTGCCCTGAAGACGCACAATTTTTACAATGGGAACTTGACCGTTTTTCTACATGGTGCTTAACAAATCGTATGAGCCTCAATGCTGGAAAATGCTCGGTAATCTCCTTCACCAGGAAACGCTCTCATAGAGTTATTTGACTACACTATCGCAGGAACATCTCTGAAACGTGAGGATACAGTTAAGGATTTAGGCATTCTTCTGGATTCGCGTTTAACTTTTAAGAACCATGTGGCTTACATTACCTCCAAAGCCTCAAAATGCCTGGGCTTCATTTTCCGTGCTGCAAAATACTTCTCCGATATTCATTGCCTAAAGACACTTCTTTGTTCACTGGTTCACTCTATGCTAGAATATGCAGTAGTTGTATGGGCTCCATACTACCAAAACGACATACAGCAAATAGAGAGGCAATTCAACGCAAGTTTGTCCGCTATGCTCTACGGCGGTTACCTTGGAATGATCCTTTAACCTTCCCAGTTATGAAGATCGTTGTAAGCTCATCGGCCTCGATCTTCTCTGAAACTCGCAGAATGGCAACAAAGGCTTCATTCGTGTCCGATGTTTTCCTGTGTCATATAGATTGCCCTTCTGTGCTAGCTGAGTTGAACTTTGATATTCGTCGTCGCCCTCTCCGCACACATTCGTTTTTTCGTATTTCTACTTTCCGTTACTAATTATGGCTATAATGAGCCAATCAGTAGTATGTGTCGTGTGTTCAATCGCTGTTATTATGTCTTCGACTTTCACTTGTCTCGTTATTGTAACAAAAGTAGATTTCTTCAATTACTTAGATAAGATAAGATAGCATAGTATAGTATAGTGATTAGAAATTATGAATATTTTATGTTAGTTTTAAAAGCTGATTGTATCATTTGGAATGTAATCTGTTGATACCTAAAGATGAGGAGGTTTTATGCCCATTTTAGAAAAAAAAGCTATGGCTCCCCTAAAATGGGCTTTTCCCCTCCTCCGGAAAATAAATAAATAAATAAATAAATAAGACTAATGTATAAATTAGGCATGACATGAGTTGACATAGTTGGCACAGTTGACATGAAATGTACCATGAGTTTATGCCAAATCTATTATTCCATACAGTCTTGGTAAAAGTCATGCTCATTAGATTCAAAAGCGTGGATTTTCGGAAACATAACATTGCATACCTATAAGTTCCATGCGAAAATCAAATGATAACTTCACGACAACAAACGTAACCAGAAGAACGAACTGTTCAATTTTCAAAAATGCTTTGATATTCATTTATGTAAACAAGTTCATTTTCAAAACGAATTTCGAAATGTCAGAAATGAAATTCAATCAACCACAATGAATATCAATTACCCGTCGGGATCGGAAAAATGCAAGGGCAGCCCAGTCCAGGGTATTCTTGCACAACATTGCTAGCATCTGCATTCCTCTGGGGGTCCTGGTTGTTCCATGTTTTGATTAGGATTCAAAAATCACTTAATAATGAAAAATCATCACAAGAGATGATATTCAGATTTCATCAAATGAAATTCATGCTTACCGATTGATAATCAAAACAACAGTGACAGTAGATTGTTCACCCGCACATAGAGACGACTTCATTCATTGCAGCAAACAAAATTCAGTTGGCATAGAAGTGACAGCGGTAACCATGAGAACCGGGAAAGTTAACATCATCATTACACTGGGATAAAATCATTTTCACTTCTCATGGATATTTTATGAAAAATTCAAGACACTGATTCCATATATGTGCATTAGATACCGCAGGAAATAACATGTTCTTTCTAATTGTATAGATCTTCCTGACTGACTGATATTTATTTCTTACAACATACGGAAGCTGCCTACAAGACAGTTGAACCTGCCATTCTCGTTGAAAAGATTCATCGATAGAGAAGGCCAACTTTCATAAAGATTGGGCGTTAGTCGCATGGGTTTTACCCTCATTGTATTCGAAGCAAAAAAAACGGTTATTGTACGTTGAAAGTAATGGAAAAACTACTTAGACGCACGATCCTTGTACATATTTTTTCAACTTTCGGGAACCAAGAATCATCGCTTTCGAGAGAAAAAAAAATTTAGCACTTAAACTAAAGTTTTCATAAATATTATGTTCAGCACCAATTTGACGTGATTACACTGCTCATACTTAAGTCCGCGATCCTTGTATGAAGTGTAAGACACTCGAAGAACTAGGGACAACAAGCCGTCCTTAACCAGGATCCGTAGCGAAATATTTTCGCTCAGATGCGGTCCTAAGTATAAGCAGGGGTAAGTACCTGGGTAAAATAAACAAAGTCTTCTGACACACATATTTATTATTTCAAATCAGTGTGTTCCTAAGATTGTACGGTTGTACCATAGACTAACTCTAAGACCAGTAGGTCCCATACAAATACGATTTTTTTCTTTGCTCAGTCAGTACTAGCACATCGGTCCCAAGCTCGGTCCCAAGCTCAATAATGCGCCCCTAATAATGAACTCGCATGAACACACTCTCAAATATTCTGTCAAAATAACACAGCAAATCAAAACAAAGGCGCAAATATGTACAGCAAGGTGCTGTCTTCAAGGTGTACTTCGAGCCAAGGGGTTCTACAACACTGAACCAATTTCAAATCGCTAGTTGCATATTGATTGTTGGTTGTACTTGCCACACAATCATTCTAATGCAAAAATGGTACATAGAATTAAAAGCTCTTAATTAATAACAGTGGAAGCGTATTTAGAACACTAAGTTGAAAGCAAGCAATAAGCTTGAAACGCTAAGAAAGAAGTGTTTCTAAGACTATTGAAAAATACTCCCATGAATTTTTTTTATAAACAATCATTATCTCGTACAGGCAAACGTAATCTCGTGTATGTATCACGCAATAAAACTAGAAGATCAGTGTTGTATTTAAATATCATAATCTTTTGATCAGATAATAGAAAACCAAATCAATGTTCATTAATATGTAATATATATACTATTCTATGACTTGACTATGACTTGAGAATAAAAGTATTATGAGAATCTAAATTGCGGTTTGTTTGTATTACATTCGCACGCCAGTAAATAAATTAGCTTCGAAAGTTATTTTCCAAACAATGCTCATTAGCATTCACAACGTACGATCCATGTTCACACATTTTGGAAGAAAAATAATGCATCAATAGCAGATCTGAATTGAAACAATGCGATACATTGAGCATGCACCCTTCCGTTGTATGTTACGCCAATGAGAGGGATGATTAATATTGCATGCAGTTCGAGATAAGATCAATGCATTTAAAAAAGTTACGACTCATCACTGCCGCTGACAGTGTATGATGTTTTGAGAGAGTTTGAATATTGATATGTTATCATGTCGAATTTGTTCACCCAAAGTTACGTTTTCGAGGAAACCTGATAGCAGAATATGTTGTTTTAGGTAGCCTTTAAGCGTCAAGCAGCAATGGGATCGTTTCATTGTAATAATCTTTTCAGGGTTGATAAATCAAATCAGGTTTCAGTATAATCTAGAACTCGGTCGGGACAAGGTGTTTTGTTCCACACTCAAGGTCTGCGAGGCGAAACCTTCCAGTTGTTATGTTTACACGCATAATCTTACTAATTAGATTGGCCATCGCGCTAGTTAAACAATTTATAAAAAGATGTGATAGTTCAATATTATCCCGGAATTAAACGGCCGATTGTGCAAATACGGCAAGGAAAGGTGCAAGGAGTTGCAGGCCGGTTACCAGATGGAAAACCGTATTGTTATTACAAAGGAATTCCGTACGCAAAACCACCGGTCGGTGATTTGCGTTTTCGGCCACCAGTGCCACTTGATCGATTTGATAAGCCTGTGCTAAAGTGTTTGATTGATAAGAATGATTTTATTCAGCCACACGTTCTGTTTAAGTCGTTCGTCACTGGAAGCGAAGATGCACTTTATTTAAATGTCTACTCGCCAGCTGTGTCAAATTGGGAGAAGCACAAATATCCTGTTATGGTATACATTCATGGTGGTGGTCTTCAAAATGGAACTGCAAGTAGTTTCGTGTACAATCCAGAGTTCATGGTTATGCAAGGGGTCGTTATCGTCACTTTGTTCTACCGGCTTGGTCCATTTGGCTTCTTGTGCCTGCCTGATGCAGGAGTTTACGGCAATTTTGGACTTAAAGATCAAGTTTGTACATTGACACAAAGAAAAAAATTGCATCTCGAAGTAATCATTGTGGCATTTTTTTTCAGCTTATGGCTCTGAAGTGGGTTCAAGAAAACATAAGCAAGTTTGGAGGAGATCCAGAAAATGTGACTTTGTTTGGAGAAAGTGCTGGAAGCTGGTCAACTTATTTGCATTACTTGTCGCCGAATTCGAGGTACGTTGGAATACACTTTTTTAAACCAAGAAGTATAGCAGATCTCGGGGTTGTCGTTCAATTTTTTTTATCCTGCATTCAACGCATCGTTTGTTGTTCTAGTTATTTGACTGTGTGCATAAATACGTTGTACATCAATCGGTGATGCTAGAATCAGTAAAATCACACAATAATTCACAATAATGGGTTTGCGTTGGTCGTCTGTTTTCATTTTATTGTGTACGATCGGGATTCATTTATATAAGTAGGTATTTTTTATTAAATTTGGCACAAAATGTTGTTAAGTTTTCAGTAGTAAAAAAAAACAAAAATTCAACCAATTAGTGAATACATGCATGAAAATATTCTGAGTTGTTTCTGGGAGAAACATATTAATGGGAATAGAAAACGGAAATCCTGAAAACTAAATTGATGACTTGTGTGAACAAAGGATGAAAATTTGAAAATTTTAAATTGCTACTCCGTGATTGATCAGAATTTAAGAGCGCCGTTTACGTCCTTGCAATCGGATGGGATCGGATTGAGAAAAGAATATTATTTTTTTTGAGACAGCGTTTACCTCTGCGTCCACACAAAAGCCAAAAGAGGGAGGTTTAGTTAGTAGGTCAGGGTTGGATCTTTCATGTGATTATATGTTTGATTTCCGATTTCAGCTGATTTATACCAACATCATGGATGCTATTGTGGTCTCTTAAAAAATGTGATAGTTGTTTATTTGTTCTAAGATATAGCGGAACGGCAAGTATGAAGAAGGACTTTATCGAAAACAAACTGGCAGCACATATGTTTTCATAGCATGAACAAAAAAAATCAACTGTATAATTTAATTCATGTCTTACTCTCTCAGTTGGCATGAAAGAAAATAAATGCAAGCAACTATATTATTCGAATGTTCTGATTTTGGATTTGACCCACTCATGAGGGTTTGGACAGTAGTTTTGTTGGATTTTCTGGATACCGCAGACCATTTTCTAACTCTTCCATGGTCTTGCACTCCTTACTACTCTTCTTGAAGTTGCGCTTGACGATAGCCCAGTAGCGTTCAATTGGACGAAGCGGACGGCAATCGGTAGGATTGATTTCTTTCTCAATGAAATCTACTCCATTTTCTTGCATCTATTGTACTGTTGTTTTGGCGAAATGGGCTGACGCCAAATCAGGCCAAAGCAAAGAAGGGACCTTGTGCTGCTTGTTTAAAGGGAGGCACCCTTTTCTGCAAACATTTAGTACGGTAAACTTTGCGTTGATCGTAGCTTTAGTGCAGAAAATTGATGACTTGTAGCGGTAGGAATAAATTTCCTGACATACGAGAACCTTCTTGCCAACTTTTTCCACCTCGTACGACTTTTTGGAGATGCTCACATCTTCGTCGATGACCTTGGAGTAATATTGCGGTGCTGGAAGTGCTCTGGAGTCCTTTTTAACATATGTTTCGTCATCGATCAAAACTCAAGCAGATGGTCGTTGCAAATATCGATTCTTTGTACTTTGCCAACGGTGGTACCAACCTGTTTGGAAGGATGAGGTTGACTACCGTCCGATCCAATTGTGGTTCAGGTGAGCCTCATTTTTTTCCTCTTTTTTGGCAGCTCACCAAACGACTAGTGTTCCCCTAACTTGTTGATGATGAATGTACGCTGTCGTGGTGGATTGCGAAACGTTTTGCTGTTTTGTGCATCGAAACAGCCTTCCCTGAAACCACGTATACACTCACTTGCCGGCTATCACACTTTACGAACCAGCCCAACACGAATAAAAAGAATGGAGACAACTTCTGTCTACAGTAGAGGCCACCCCAGCCTGGGTCTGATTGACTTTGACTCGACATGGATCAATATTCAAAAACTTGTCGGTTCTATTGTTGTACAAAATCTCATTGAGAGCCTTCAAAGAATAGTATGGGCATTTAGGTTGGGAGTTGAGTAATGTGAACATGGTAATACTTTGCTAACATGCTTTATTTGTAGAAGGAGATGTTCGCTCATCACCATGAGGCACCGAGAGTGAACAACAATGTTTTTGGCTAGAATTAAAGATATGAAGAGAAAGTTTTGATAGTTCCGCTACTGTGCGGCAGGCTTGGAAATTTAACAGATGTTTTTATGAAAATTGAGCGAAAAGGGCATGTGTACAGTGGTACTCGAACCAACGACATTTTTGCCTAATATCCCACTGCGATGTAGGTCGAAGCACGGACTATGTCCGCCACTTCAACAGGCAAAAAATGTCCGGTTGGAAGACGCTCATGTACCACTGTGGCTTGTATAGTTATTCTAGCGATCTATTGTGTGCACTCTGTTCACTGATGCGCACATGGGAGAGGAACTCTCTCCTTTTTTGGGTTTGTTTTGATTCGCACCGACTGACTATCACTAAAGTTTTTTCTCGTCGTCTCCAACGTAGAGACCTCGGAGAGTATAATTAATGGTTACCACCATTTATGGTTTTACATACATTAATTGTTATGTTATATATTCTCCGTGCGAGGAGTAACGATTATGATGTAGAAGGAGATGTTCGCTCATCACCATGAGGCACCGAGAGTGAACAACAATGTTTTTGGCTAGAATTAAAGATATGAAGAGACAGTTTTGATAGTTCCGCTAGTGTGCGGCAGGCTTGGAAATTTAACAGATGTTTTTAGGAAAATTGAGCGAAAAGGGCATGAGTATCAAAAGTTCATCGGCACCTCTTCTTCATGTTTCAAAATAATCCAAAGAGTGGCCGAATTTTGATGATTAAATTTGTGTGTCATAGTTTCTGAAAATAAAACCCTTGACGTTTTGTGTAAAACAAATATTCTTTAGTGTGTAATTATTCAAAATTGTAACAAAGTCCGTCAAACATTTTGAAGCTATTGAGGTTTTTGTGATTTTGTCTATTTGTGACTACAAAATTTTCAAGGGTCGTTTTAGTCTACTGCCTCTTTATGAAACATTCGAAATTTTGCAAAAAACTCATTTCAAAACAATTAAAAATGGCCTTCGGTCGCTTAAGGCGTAACATTATTTTTCCTTTGTTCGGGTGATGCACTACTGCGACTAGTAATTTGATCAATTGTAGTATCCGGTGTTGTTACAGTTGTCATTGTTAGTTTTGTTGGCAAGGAATCGAGTTTTAGTGAATGTTTCCGCTATTTAAACTCTTCGAAAAGTGAGCCATGTTTTTCTTATTCCAAGCTCATTCTTGGTGGCTTAATCCGAGCAGTGTCACTTTTCACAAGAAATAAAATGTAACAAGGATTAAGATGTGTTCCTATGATTATAAAAAAAAATAAAAACAAATATGTTCCCTAGTTGGATTAATTTGAACTAGGATTCGGTGGATGTTTCGATCAAAATTTGGTCGACTTAAACTTGACGCATTTCCTTCCATCGTGCATTTAAAAAATTTGCACACCCCTCATTTTAAAGATGTGTGTGTGTGCACTAGTTATCAAAATGTCGCCGAAGGAAGAGAAGCAACGCATCAAAATTTTGCACGTGCATGGCGAAAATCCAAACTACTCTCACGGCAAGTTGGCGAAAATGTTGAATGTGGCTAAATCAACTGTTATAAACGTACCAACGTATTAAAAGTGTTCGGTGAGCGTTTTACGACAGCCAGGAAAGCTGGATCGAGGAGAAATTCGAAAGCTGGAGGCCACAACGACGACAAAAAGAGTTGCCCGCTGCTTCGAGCGGAACCCCAACCTCCCCAACCTGTCGCAAAGAAGCGTGGGAGTGGCGCTTAAAAACGAGCTGGACTGTCGACTTCCAAGAAAGTGGTGACTCCAAATCGCGACGATAAACAAAACACGACGGCCAAAGCACGATCGCGAAAGTTGTGCTCGACGATGCTAACGAAGTTTGATTGCGTGGTACAGGACGATGAAACATATGCCTGTCGTGAATTTCGTGCTCTAACGAACCGGTTTGCTTCCAGATGGTCCATTGAACCGCCAAGTCGAACGCCAACTCTCAAAATCGTTCGCTTGGGGTGACTGGTTTGATTCCGTCGTTACTGCTGTTACGGGACACCCGTTTTTCACGGCGATCGTCTGTTGAATCCAATCGCCTGTCGGACACCGTTGCCCGAATGCGTTCTTTGAACGCGAAGCTTGAAGTTTCTGCTACCTCCGTCGCTGGCGAAGTTCGTTACAAGAATGACCTGAACAAACTCAGGTAGCTCGTATTTGAAACTATGCGTTACCTTGGATTTGTTTATTCTTGCAAAATCAGAACATTTTAACATAGCATACTACAATTTTTATTTCATTTCACGCCCAAAGCAACATACCTAAATTGAATGATTATACCCAAATCCAAGGGTAAGGTAACACTCTTAAATCATGCAAATCATTTTATTATTTGCTTTACACATACTTTATATACTACATTCCTCCCTTCCTCTACTCTTTTTTTTTGGAAATATTATTGAATTAGTTGAAATAATCATATAAATTACTTATACGGACAGTTAAACTGAACTTCTATAACGCCGCTATTTCCTATTCTTTATTTAAAAATTGAAAATAATATCATGTCCTTAAATATATTCGGTTTCTTGATGACTCTCTGTGGTCGCATTGGCTGGTTTCCTTGGTTGCTGTCGTCCGTATCATTCGTGTTTTCAATGCTCAATATAGGGCAAGTGATTTCTTTATCCTGGTCATCTGCATGCTGATTTGTTTCCGCTCTTAGCTGTTCGTGAAATCATTTTATATCCTGGATATTTCGAGAGTACTGGACACTACGGTCGCTTTGAACGACCACCTTGGCACCTTCTCTGTCTAAGACGGTAATTCTATCTGCTGAGAAAGTTGAATTCGATTTCAGCCGTTTTTGCTGTGCGATAAGCTCTCTATCCCAGACTGCGATATCTGAATATGTTGCTCTTCTGCGGAAATCTGCATATATGTTGCTCTCGAGTTTTGAAACTGCATCTTTTTCTCTTGTGTCTGTTCTATCAATAAGTTCCGGTGAATTTGTAGTCCAGAGGCATAGAAACGTTCCTTGCCTTGTTTTACGCCTTGTCGTGAAAGTGGTTTCACTTTGTTGTGCATGTGAACGCACTTGTCGAGTGTCGTTCTAATTTTTTTTTTTATTAACTAGTCTTGCCGCTGTCAATGCATTTTTTTTAAATCCTTTATTTTGCAGTTGAAAACTGCATCGTTTGTCGAGCGCTCAGAGGAACTGATTTGTAAGGTTTTTAATTCTTTTTTTCCCATGATTTAACAGACTTGTCGCTTTGGAACGGGGGTCGTTATTGCTTTGTATAGCCAGAGGGTAGTCCCAGACCTCAAAAAATTGCATAAGCGCTTGGTTAGTAGCTTCAGCATCCATGCTTTTCTCCTTGATAACGCGTGATAACCGAGAGTACGTATCAACTGCCACTTAAAACTCCCCGCAACCGAAATTTTGAACAGTGAAGAAATCAATTTATATTATTTCCCTTAGCCTGTATGGGAGTTTTCTGCTAGTCAACGGTAATGGTGCATTTTTTCGTGATAGTCTTAGACATGTTTTGCATTCTTTGGCATAATTTTCAGCTTCTTTACTTAGCCCTGGCCACCAGAAATAATTTCTCAGGATTTTTTCATTGAAGAGGCACCCATGTGACCTTCATGTGCTATTTGAAGAGCTTTTTTGAAGGTTATATTGTAAAACAACGAGGTCTACCTTAAAAATCAATGCTCCAAGAGTTTGAACATACTTTGCTTGAGATTCGTAACAACGATGTTGTTTTTAGCATTGTCCAGTTTTGAGAGATTCTCTGACATCTATTTCCCCTTGATCTCCCTCGCACGTGACTCATGGATTCTGCATCCAGTGAGAAAAGAAGGTGGCGATCGATGATACTACAATCGAACGATTCTATTGGTTTTGGATCTTGGACTAGTCTAGATAGTGCTTCGGCCAAATTTTCGATGCCTGGTAATCGTTCTAATTTAAAGTTGAATGGTTATAAACTGAGCGCCCATGCCTCAGCGCGAAAAACTGCTCGCTTTCCAATGCGATGTGTGTCTCCCAATTATGAATTCATTAGATTCTACGTCTGATCTTAACGTGAATTAGATGTAGATGAGATATGTAGAGGATTTTTCTACTCCCCGACACCATTGTGAGGGCTTCTTTTTGTGTATTTCACCTCGGTAGCTGATAGTGCCGTGAATTTGCATCAAACTGGACAAGTACTGCCCCAAGTCCATACGGATACGCATCCACGAAAAGCTTTGTTCGTCATCTCGATTAAAGTATCCCAACGTTTGAATTGTCTTCCAGGAGTTGTGAGTGAGATATTCGTATGCTTTATCATGCTTGCATGACCAATAGGAGTGGTTAGCTCTTGCAATTTCCCTGAGATGTCACGTTTTATCGGCACGTTGAGGTATGGACTTTTCTATTAAATTGACTTAGCCCATGAAATTTTTGACTATAGCTTGATTTTCTGGTCTCCGAAAACGTTTGATGGCCTGAATTTTTTCAACTTCTATACTCTATTGAAAACCATTTGGCTCCATATAAATTCATCAAAATTTCCTCAAATGTGGGCATACTGAATGGGGTCCTGTGGATACATTTGTTAGGACCCTTTAGGTCTATAGACAGTTGTACGCCGTCCCGTCCTTTTGATACTACCAGTAGTGACAAACAGAATGAACGGTCCATGTCTTTGCTAACAGCTTATATTATGCCGGATGATAATAATTCTTTTAGCTTATGTTTAGTCAGTATGCGGCAGGGATGTGAGTAAAAACATTTCTAGCCGGGGGCATATCCTTGTCGTAGTATAAAACAAACTGCGTTCACTGATGCAAGTTCACATGGCCAATATGTATTGTCGTTGAAGATACCGACTGGTATTTTTAAACCTACTGCAAGGACACTGTACCCGGTTTTAATATTGAATCCGAACAAAGCTTTCTTCTCGTTAATCACATAAAATTTCTCGGTATAGACCGGTCAATCTTTGGATATCAACAGCTCCGCGAAAAATGTAGCTATTATTTTGATATCAGTGTGCGTCGCGTAAGCCCTGAGAGTTTTATCTGGGTCATAGCTCAGGTCAATTAAATTGTTATGGGGTGATTTTTTTTTGAAAGATTTTATCGAAGGTCACTTGGTGACTGTATTAACTGTATTACTCCTGAATCTACAAAAAATACCACACGTGTACCAGCCTCGCGTGCAACAACGATAGCATCATCTTCTTCTCGATTTTGTGATGTTGAGGCGAATTGTTCAAAAATAAATACAAAAATTTCAAATCAGCTCGTGAACATTATCGTTATTTATTTTTTTTATATTAATTTATTCAATCAATTTCTCAGAAACCAATATATCTGTTTCGTCAAAAATGTATTAGCCTATTTCACTCACATCAACTGGTGTGGTATCCATTTTCTCTTCTTCGTTCTTGATAGCTGCAATTTTACATGGAGGACCATTATCGTCTGATTCTATACGACGTTTCGTGGAAGGTCTTACATGGTTTTGATCGAGGCAGCATCAAGCGAGGTGCCCTTGCCTGTTGCAGTTCTTCAAATCTTGACGATGCATGGGAATTAACTAGGACCATGCCAAATACTTTCGCAGCGCCAACAGGCTTTTTAAGTTAATGCTTGTTTACGATTCGGTGTATGATTATGCCCTGCCACGGATATAAAATTTGCCCGTATTATTTCTGAAGAATGTTCCTCATTTGTCTGCATTACCAGTGATAACTGCAACTGAAGCTGATCCATGGGGTTTTTGCATTTTCTGGAACTCCTCTTCATTGGATAATTCCGTTTCGTACTCTCTTACCAATTCTATTAGTTCGTTCAATGATCCTTAGAGGACCCAATTGTGGTGTGCAAGTGTACGTACGCGTTTTTTCTGTGGAGCCTTTGATTACTGCACATGCCACTGCTTCCATTTGACTTTTTATAGGGACTCTAGATTACACCAACATTACTTGTTCTTGTTGGTAATGCAAGTCGGAAACGTTGCCATTTTGGATGGATCGATTGTGGTTTGAGGATTCTTTAGCTTAGTGCTGGACAGGAAGCCTGAACATACACGCGGACATATATTGCCCTTCCTGGTCGGCACCGATTCACCTACTTTTCTTACTGCTGGAACCGGCATGTGTGCTGCAGGAAACGACCTTGTTCCCACAGGAACTCGTCTCCCAGTTATCCTGCGTCAAGCTTCTTGAATGTAACATTCACCAGTACCAACTCGGCGAATCTTTCTACTGGGAACTCGTGACCTGCCCAAACCTCGCTGTGTTTAGCGCAAATCTCAACCAGCTTCGTGATGCCGTGATCGTCGCGATTCTCCTTTGCGACTTCTGAGTAGTCCATTATGGTATCGATGTGTGTGTGTGTACAATATTAATCCTCGTATGCGTCTTCCAAGATCCCACAGGCAACATCGTAGTCATTATGGTTGACAATTTCCTGGTCGATCTTGTCTTTCGCATCGCCGGTAAGTGCATTATGCAGCTGTAAAATTTTCTTGGCTGAGTTCTCCTGTGTATACCACGACATCATACTCTGAAACAAATTCTTAAAACTGTACCAGCTTAGCGGATTACGAGATTGACACTTTTTTTGGCTTCAGAGTCAGTTGGTTATCTGCCTTCTCATCAGAAACCAGTATGAACTTAGTCACCCATTCTTTTTTTTTATTTTGATTGAGTCGGTATTCTGCCTTCACATCAGAAACCAGCATGAGCTTCGTCAACCTCTGCCTTCTCATCAGAGGTTGTTTCTGCTTATTATCTTATTAACAGATTCTAGAATTTTCTAGAAATACGCAGAGATGTTTGCCGAAATTTGTTTGTAGAAAAGATAATTACCTTTTTGTTTCTTCGTTCATCGTACCGACTGTGCCATTGTCGTGAATTTCGTGCTCTAACGAACCGGTTTGCTTCCAGATGGTCCATTGAACCGCCAAGTCGAACGCCAACTCTCAAAATCGTTCGCTTGGGGTGACTGGTTTGATTCCGTCGTTACTGCTGTTACGGGACACCCGTTTTTCACGGCGATCGTCTGTTGAATCCAATCGCCTGTCGGACACCGTTGCCCGAATGCGTTCTTTGAACGCGAAGCTTGAAGTTTCTGCTACCTCCGTCGCTGGCGAAGTTCGTTACAAGAATGACCTGAACAAAGTAGTAGTAGTAAAATTGTATTTTATTTGCCGTTTTTTTTTTGTCTTATATACTAGGTTTTACAAGTTAAGTGTTTAGCCCATTGGGCTCTTCAGCTTTGTTTAGTGTTTTATGTGTTTTATGTGTTAAGTGTGTTTTGTGTTCAAATAGTTTTTTTCAGTTCGGTCCTTGGGACATTGTTAGTTTTAAAATTTGATAACCTAACTATAAACTAATCTAAATCTACAATTTGAAAATCCTAGGGGTGGGGAACCAGATTCCGAATGATCTGGTGATCCGATGTTAGGCAGCGTGCCCTGTACCGATTGATAGACTCACTAAAACGATCGTCGAGCATTTTTATCTCGGCCAGACGGTGGACCTCAGATGTTCTTGTCCTCGGAGGGGTGTTCATTATCATCCTGAGGAACTTGTTTTGTACTCTCTGAAGTTTCAGGAGATGTGTTTTTGCACAACTCTCCCAGATTGGCATTGCATACTCGATGACCGGAAGTATAATTTGCTTGTAGACAGCAAGCTTATTTTTAAGGGATAATGTAGACCTTCTGTTGATCAATGGGTACAGAAGTTTCAACAGAGTATTACATTTTGTGACAGTTTTGTCAACCTGATCCCTGAAAATAAGCTTGCTGTCTAGAGTGACACCAAGATAGACAGCTGATTTGGTCCATTCCACCGTTGTGTTGTTCAGGCTTATTTTACAATTCTCAGGCGGGACAAGTCTGGGAGAATTAGAATGTGGAAACAGGATGACCTGGGTTTTCGCTGCGTTGATACAAATCTTCCATTCAGTGAAGTATTCTGACAGAACATTCAGGCTTCGCTGCAGTTTCGCGGCAAGCGCTCTTATTACCCTACCATTGTGGACGACTGCGGTATCATCGGCGAACAACGACAGAGATCCATTTTCAGGGAGCGGGGGTATATCCGAGGTGAATAGATTGAACAGAAGTGGACCTAATATACTTCCCTGCGGAACACCGGCGGAGATCTCCTGACTACCGGAAACTGCACCATGCAACGAAACACGGAATGTCCTGTCAGAGAGATAATTTTTAATAATCTTCACCAGGAAGATTGGAAGATTGTATCGCTTGAGCTTGTACACCAAGCCATCATGCCACACATTATCGAAGGCCTTCTCGATATCGAGAAGGGCCATAGCGGATGTTTTCGAAACAGACTTGTTCCGCCTGAGGATGTTCATGACTCGATTAAGTTGATGGACTGTTGAGCGACCATGACGGAAACCGAACTGCTCATCCAACAGGATGTTGAGCTCGTCAGCAGATGTTAGAAGCCGACGGTGGATCGCTTTCTCAAACAGTTTAGATAGACCTGAGAGAAGGCTGATTGGTCTGTAGCTTCTGGAACATGAAGGATCTTTCCCAGGTTTCCGAATGGGGATGACTTTGGCTGACTTCCAGCACGATGGGAAGTAGCCAATACGGAGGCATTGGTTAAACACCACCGCCAGATGGTTGTAGAACTGGGGGCTCAACTGCTTGAGCTCCAAGTTAAAAATGTTGTCGAAACCGGGGGCCTTCATGTTCTTAGAGGTCTTGATATAAGTCAACAATTCGTCAGCTGAGATCTCCAAAGCTTCGGAGAAGTCGTTAGGACTTTGGTCGATGTTAGTTATAAGCGCGCTAACGGCAGCTTCGTGTGGACTGACGATGTTTTGACCGAGATTGTGAGAGCTGACGAAGTGTTGACTTATCTCATCAGCCTTCTCTGCAGGTGTTATCAACCGATCCCTTGAGTCATTGACGTCTAATGGGATCAACGGTGGAATGGGTCTTGGCTTAGTTTTTAAAATTTTTGTCATCTTCCAGAACGGCTTAGCACAATCTGGGAGAGAGCGAATTTTGTCAGCGAAATCATTATTTCTAAGGTCCACCATTCTGGCCTTAATAATTTTAGACACTCGATTGCAGTGACGTTTTAGAGTTGGTAAACCAGTTCGCTGGTATTGCCTCCGTATGGCGTTGCGTAATTGTATCAAATTTTTAGTGGGTCTATCAATGGGTACAGAGTTGCTCACCTGTTCAATCGCTGGAATGTGTTGCTCCCGGGCCTGGGAGATCGCCTGTTCGATGGACTGCAGCTGCTGATCGATGTCATCGACCGACTCGAGGTGCACGTTGAAATCGACGGTGTTGTCGACGTGTTGTCTGAACCTCTCCCATCTGGCACGATGATAGTTCCGTCTGGTGATTCGATGCCGGTTGACCGAGGACCCAACTTCGACCACCACCGGATAGTGGTCCGAACTGAGCTCCTGGTGCACTACCGGCTGGGCGATGTTGTTCCCCATGTTGGTGAGGAAGATGTCGATTGTCGAATGGACCCCGGATCGGCTCAACCGGGTGGGAGTATCCGGGCCCAGGACGGTGTAATGTCCCTCTTCCAGGTCTTCCTGTAGAATAATTCCGTTCCGATTCCGCCGGGTGTTCCCCCAGGTTTCGTGTTTCGCATTCATGTCGCCGGCGATGATGAACTGCCCCTGCCTCCGAGTTAGCTTACGGATGTCGTTTCGTAGGGCCGTTGTTGTTCCGTTGTTGGTACTGGCTTGCTTGGGACAATAGGCCGCGATGATGGTGATTGGGCCGACGGCAGTTTCGACTTCGACTCCGATGGCTTCGATATTCTGCAGCTGAAAGCTCGGAAGCAGATGGCAGTTGATGTTGTACCGCAGGGCAATCGCAACTCCTCCTCCACTAGAGCCGCTACGATCCAGTCGCACAATCCGGTATCCAGGGATGAATATACTGATTTCCGGTTTGAGGTGTGTCTCGGTGACGATGGCGATGTCGATGGCCTTCCTGTTAAGGAAGTCACCGAGCTCTACTGTTTTGTTCCGGATGGAACAAGCATTCCAATTTAGGATGTTTATGGTGTGTTTACGGTCCATACTTAGTAATGAACGTCATCGTCACGGATGTGGCGGCTTTGAGCTGTTCCTCCTTGGAGCGGCAGGAACGTAGTTGGCGATAGAGCTCTTGCACGAACTCCACCATTTGCTCCGAGTTGTAGAGCTGTTCATCGACGGGTGGTTGCGTGAAAGTACTGCGACTCGCATTGCCCCAGCCTGGAGGAGGAGTCGGGTTGGGGGCGGCGGCGGCTGCCGCGAAACGATGATGGACGGAAGCTGACGGGCGGTTTGCTTGGCGGTGATTCAATGGGATCGGTGGTAGGTTTGGCACCTGATACCGAAGCGACGGGAAATTCTCCTCGTTCATCGGAGGTGGTGGACGGCGTTGAGCAGGCCGAGACTTGGTAGATGACTTCTTGCGGATCGCCAAAAATTCAGCACGTTTGGGGCAGGTACGATTGCTGCACTCATGGTTTGCGCCACAATTTGCGCACTTCAGTACCGCACCTTCTTCCATCGGGGCACAATCGTTGGTACTGTGGGCTCCGGCACACTTGCCACATCGCGGCTTCATGTGGCAGTTGCGAGTTCCATGGCCGAACGCAAGGCAGTTGCCACATTGCGTCACGTCGTGCTGTCTCGGACGATACCGGTCCCACTCGACGATGACGTCGAAAAGGGCCCGTGTTTTCATCAGCTCCGCCATCGTGACGGATCCCTTCACAAGGTGGACCAGATAGAGTTGGTCCCGGTAGTTTCCATGTTGTTGGCGCCTGATGGGAAACACCTTTTGAGGTTTCAGTGCCACCGCTTGCAGCTCGGCGAAGATAGCCTCCGGTGTGAGTTCTGGAAGGCCACGCAGAATCACCTTCATTGGCTTGCTTCCGGGCGCGTCGTGAGTGTAGAACTCATGTTTCTTCGCGACTAGGTGAGCGCCGACAGCACGGTAGTCAGCCTCCGTCGAGCACATTACCTTAATTCCATTACTGCACAGCTTGTACAGCGGATGGATTTTGATAGCTGCAAGCTCGGTCCTGAGTGTAGCAATGTCCTTTGACGTCGTGAAGAGCGGGGAACCTTCACCTTCTTCGGCACCTCCTGGATCGGAAGCACGGCGAATTGATTGCTCGCTAGTAGACGAGCGTTGCGATCCACTGGATCGGCGTCATCGTGGCGCAGCCGCTTGGAGCTGCCCGGTTGCGGTAATGTTTCGGGAGCGGATGTCACCGTTGGTCGATTTTTTCGACCCATTGCCACAGCAATAGGTCGAGCGGGAAATGTTTCCGAACTTTGCAGCACTTTTTTCTGCTTTGCCACCACCAAAAGATGAGCAAGCGCAGGCGATATGTCGCGAACCGAACACGCAATCGCGAGAAAGCGGGCGAGGGGGAAAAACGGGAGAAAAAACTTTTACTGCGAGGGAGCGAAAAACACGACCGATCGTGTCGCTTGGTAAAACTGGAATGGAATGACCTGAACAAACTCAGGTAGCTCGTATTTGAAACTATGCGTTACCTTGGATTTGTTTATTCTTGCAAAATCAGAACATTTTAACATAGCATACTACAATTTTTATTTCATTTCACGCCCAAAGCAACATACCTAAATTGAATGATTATACCCAAATCCAAGGGTAAGGTAACACTCTTAAATCATGCAAATCATTTTATTATTTGCTTTACACATACTTTATATACTACAATGCCAAGGCAGACTTTAAACAGCTTCATGGACAGGAAAGGTGGTAGATATTGTCAAGCACATTAAACTGTCAAAGTTCTCGAAGAAATATCTGGTGTGGCTGGTTATCTGTTGCCTCAAGAGCAATCCCGGAACATTCCGACCGGAACCGTCAACTAGGAAATTTATCTGAGCGAGTGCCTACAAAAACGTCTACTGCCTTTCCTGAAGCGACACATTTGTTCCGTTCTATTTTGGCCGGATTTGGTATCTTGCCATTACGGAGAAAGGCCATGGAGTGGTATGCTGCCAAGAACATTCAAGTGGTGCCCAAGGACAAGTGGTGCCTGGAACCCTCCCAACACGCCGTAGCTCCGCCCAGTCGCACAATATTGGGGCATTGTCAAGTGGAACTTCAAAATGACTCAAAAAGATGATGTGAGCAAAAAACAGTTCAAAGCAAACTGGCGTTCTGCGACGTATAAATAGGACAAGGAGACTGTACAAAATCTTATGACAGGTGTTATACAAATGAGCCGGCAATTAGCATTCGGTAAAAAGGAAGTTTTGATGAATATTTCTCCTGTATTCTGTATTAACTGAAAAAAGAAAAAAAAATGTTATTAATAAAAACTTTGATCGACTCACACACGTTACTGTTTGACCAAATTTTGATCAGAACACCCTTTAATACCCCTTGAAGCACCATGAAAAGATGATCTAACAGTGTTACGGGTTCTTTATTCATGGAAGTTTCTTTTTCGAGGATCAAAAGCGCAGGAGAGTTGCGCAAAAACACATCACCTGAAACTTCAAAAACAACTGAGGTCCACCTTCTGGCTGAGATAAAGTTACTTGAATAGCGACTCAGTGAGTCTATCAATCGGTACAGGCTGCCTGGCATCGAATCACCAGATTATCCGGAATCTTGTTTCCTACCCTTTGGTTTTCAAATTGTAGCCTCCAAGGGCTGATCAGGCAATTAATTAAAACATAAAACACACTATTTGGGCTAAAACACTTAAATTTTAAATAAGTATATAAGACAAAGAATGAAAAATAGAAAACATTATTAGTAGTAGTATGGCCAATAGCGTTCTACAATTCATTTGAAAGCCCCTATATGAACCTTATGCTTCTCACAAACCGCTCTCATAAGAACTTTTGCAAGTTCGGCTCCAAAAATAATTAAATAACATTTTTATATGCTTTTGGTCATAAAACACTTATCACAATATTCTATTATGCAGTATTCTGCTTTTTTTTACAAGGTTCCACTTCCATTGCTTTTTATTTTCAGAAAATATTTCCATCGTGCTATTTGTCAAAGTGGTGATACATGTACCGAATCTGCATTTCAAGTAGATCCTGCATCCAAAGCACGTAAATTGGCATGGTTGATGGGTTACAAAGGGAACTCAGATGTTGAAGTTATAGGTAAGTTTTTACTTGATCAAATGGTGGAAGCATATTTGGAGATTTTTCCAAGTGTTTGGATAGACTATATTGTAAATAGGTATATACCTACTAACGGGTGTCCACTAAAAAATGAGAATGATTTCAATACTTTTCCATCAGAACAAAAACGGCCGCATAGAAATGTCACTTTAGATCAATGAATCGTTGCACTCTCCAGAAAATTTTCATACACTCTTATTTCACTCTAACATGTTCAGTCGTGTTCAGCATGCCGTCGAAACAGGAAGAACTGCGCGCGCGCGTTGTACAATTCTTTCAAGCGAACGAAGATCGTGGAAAAAAATACACGGTGGACCATTTTTGTCGTGAAAAAGTTCCGGTATCCACCGTATACCGTATCCTGGCATGCATGAGAGTAACCCGGAAGAAAGGTTGCGGCCGTCCAGCGAAAATAATGAATGAGAAAACGCTCCGCTCGCTGCGCAGCATGTTCAACAACAAGGATTCGGTAAGTCAACGGGAAGCAGCCCGAAAGTTCCATTGTTCGAAGTCACTCATCTGCAAGACGCTAAAGAAAGAAGGAATAGTGTGTAGAAAGAAAACCAGATCCCCAGAGTACACAGATGAGCAGATTCAAACCGTGAAATCCCAATGCCGCTGGATGACTCGGAATTACGGCGGAAAATCTCTCGTTCTGGACGACGAAAGCTACTTTCCTCTTTCGAAGTCTCAGATACCGGGAAACGACCGATTCTACACTAAGGACAAATCTACTACTCCTCCAAAAGTAATGTATAAGTTCAAGCACAAATTTGAATCGAAGGTTATGTTATACATCGTAATATCCGATAAGGGTATTTCGAAGCCGTGGTTCAAACCAAGCGGTTTGGCCATCAACCAGGAGGTGTACCAAAGAGAGTGTTTGCAGAAAATACTCATCCCATTTCTTAAACAACATCACTCGGATGGCAAATACGTGTTTTGGCCGGACAAGGCATCATCGCACTACGCAAAAAAACGCTAACGTTTTTGGAGAGCCAAAATATACCATATGTCCCAAAAGACCGGAATCCGACAAATTTGCCACAGTGCCGTCCTATCGAGGATTTCTTCGGTCTTTTGAGCTCCATGGTATACAAGGATAATTGGAAGGCCAAGAACACCAAGCAACTTACCAACAGGATCAAAAGCTGCATCCGAAAAATCGATGTGGCTGCCGTCCAACGGTCATGTTCCAGCATAACGACTAAGCTGCGCCGCACGGCGGACCACGGACCATATGACAATATTCACTAAACTTAGTTTGAAGATTTAAGTTGACCCTTTTAATAAAATAAATCAGTTTGAACAAAACTTCACTGGTATTTTTTTCCTGACCCATTCTTTTCGTTCTCATTATTTAGTGGACACCCGTTAGAGTTGCTCAATATGATCATCAGACTATCCCTGTGTTTTCAATTCTGGGATACACGTTCGAATTTTGAAAAGTTGGAGCGTAGACGATGACGGTGACCTGCAAAACATACCAACATCATCATAAGTGAAGTTGCGATAACGATGCTATCAAAGAGATTACGAAATAACAACAGCTGGGAAAATGGTATGGGAGTGGAATTTATAAATAACTTATCCTGCATAAGTTGGCGGCTTGTCTTCATCGACTGATAGGATGGCTCTGGGATACTCAGAAGTCACCCAATGACTGGAAGGAGGAACTACAAATAGGGTGAGAAATACCGACCGATCACTATTCTGAATGTGGCCTACAAAATGCTTTCTCGGGCCATTTTCCACCATCTATCACTGCTAATAAGCAGAATTGTTGGAAGTTTTCAAACAGATATGAACACGCACCATCCACAACAGACCAAAAGATTACGTTGTGACAGATTCTTCAAAAGTTCCGTGATTTTCAAGTACTTACATATCACCTATTCATTGACCACCATATGATACTATTGATCGTGAAAAACTATGGAAGATTTTGGACAAGCATGGTGCACTGACTAGACTGATCAAGCAAGGCTGCGATTATGGCTCGAATCAAAGTAAATCTGGACGCACGGTTTTATACACCACCGCGTCCCTGGTGGTTGGAACAAAAAACGTTTGACAGGCATTTGTTGATGTTTTATTGACGAAGAAATTGATGAAAAGTTTTTCTCGATTGATTGACGCATCTTGAAATTACGGATCATGGAATTTGAGAAAAGAAAATTAATTGTGCACAAACATCTAAAGAATCCTTTGTGGTCTGCCTCGAAAATAGCAACAGTGTTAATATTCCCAAAGTCAACGGTGTGTCTTGTAATCAAACGATACAAGGATACTCTGAGTGTGGATCATAAAAGTGGCACTAGGGACATAGATCTGAGGTGTTGAGGTACTAGAAAGGCAACCCAGGTGTCTCCATGCGTGATTTGGCAAAGAAATACGATTCCATTTTTCCACCGTGTGTAACATCCTTTCAAGATAAGGATGTAAGTCTTTTTGTGTCAGTAAACATCCGAATCGTTCCCTGAAACAAAATTTAGTTGCCAAAGAGCGAGCACAATTACTATACGAACGAATTTTGACGAAATTTGATGGCTGTATTTTAATGGATGAGGAAACATTTGTCTAAATGGATTATAAACAAATCCCCGGACGGAAATTTTACCCGGCAACTGGTCATGGGGATGTCCCTACCAGGTATAAATTTGTTTTGCTGATGAGTTTTCACGGAAACTAATGTTTCGGCAAGGAATCTGCAGTTGGGGTCTTCAAACCAAGGTTTTCATCACATCTCACACAATGACGTCGAAGGTTTACATTAAAGAGTGTCTGAAAAAGCGAGTTTTACCCTGCATTCGGCAACACAAGATCAACGTTATATTTTGGCCGGATCTAGCCAGCTGCCACTACTCTTAGGAGGTACTACACTGATGTAAAAAGCATATCGAATTTCATAAAATTTGCCTTATGAAACTGTATGAGCCTACGGTATTTTGATTCCTTAAGGCCCTTATGAAATCGTTGTGTATAACGGGGTTTTCTCAGTTAATCGTAATGATTTTCTCAAGTCATTCTTATCAATTCCATAAACCGCCTTATGAATTTCATGACTGTTGCTTGTGTGTAAAAATAATAAGACGTATGTATGAAATTGTAAAAAGCGCGCCCAAATTATTGTTTTGGTTACTCTTGATGAATTCGGATTCATCAAAATTCCGAAATCTCCAAACTGATATACACCGTTTGAACGCAGAGAGGATTAACAGGAAACGAAGCAAATCAACTACGGGAAACCATAAATTAGGTAAAGTCTAATACATATATTATAAACGTCCATAAGTTCATTGCTTCCAGTAGTTGATCCGCTTAAAGGTTTAAAGGTTTTTTGCGCTAGTGTAGAATGGTATGCTGCAAACAATGTTAATTTCGTCACCAAAGAGATTAATCCTCCGAATGGCCCTGAGTTCAGACCGATCGAAAAATATTGGGCAATTGTCTAACGAAAACTTCGAGGATGCGGTAAAGAAGTGACAAAGGCACAACAAATGCGTTTAAAGTGGAAAAAGTTCGTCGGTGTCACCAGCGACTGTGCAGATCATGATGGCGTCGACCACAATTAAATTGCGACAGTTCATTCGAAACGGTAAAATGTAATAACTTGTTGTACATCGTTTGAAAGCTGAATAAATACTCTTATATTTGACGTTTTGATCAACCGTGTATGTTGTTTAATTCTGGAGTTATGAGTACTTGAATGCGTCCAAATTTATTTTGAATCGGGTTTTAATTGTGTACATGCTGTTTTTGAGGATATCGGGCCTGTTGTTGGTCTCGTTTGGAACACGCAAAGGACTATGACTAGGTCTTTACTGCCTCCTGTTTAATACTGCGGTAGTAGGTGTTATAAAACGTGTAGTTTTTAACATGCGGGGTACGATTTCCAATAAATCCAACCATTGCATCAGTCTCGCTGAATACATCGATATTGCTAAATTGGCTGCGCATAGAACGTGGTGCAGAAAATATGTATTAAAAGAGAATATTTCAAAGATTGTGTATCGGTTGGCAGGAGAAACAGAATATGATAGAGAATACATAGGCCATAATAGTACGGATATGAGTTCGATGCAGTGAATAAATTGGTGTTCCTTGGATCATTGGTGACGCTGAATAACAATTACAGCAGAGAAATTCGCAGTCGCATTATTTCCGGAAAGCGTGCTTATTATAGAACTTTACAGGACCCTAGAATCTGGTTAACTTCACCCTCGTTCTAAGTATACAGCGTATAAGACGTTAATATAACCAGTAGTTTTCTATGGCCATGAGACGTGAACGATGCTTGAGGAGAGTATGCAAGCACTTTAAGTTATCGAATGACGCGTGCTTAGAAGAGTACAATGGGCGGGACATTTCAGCATGTGTTAGCTGCACAAAACAATTTTCTTTAAGGTTTTGGAAAAAGTGGTCTAACGTCAGCTCCATTTGGCTCAATGTCAAAACGCGCATTAGAGTTCGAATACTGAAACAAAGTGAACAAAGCGTTCCCGAAAAAAAATCGATGGATTTTTTTTGGGAATCTCTGTTATGCAGTTTCTGGAGACTATTATATACAAAGCTTGAAGGAAACATGCACAGAAATAAATAATTAATTTTAACAAGCGCGTAAAATTTCCCCTCGTGTAATTCCAAACCATAGGAGCGAAAACAACGATATTGTTTGCAATCTTTCATACAACAGGCTAGATTCAGGCGTTATCTGGCTTAAATTTACATGAAATATCCCATTATTTTCTGTCAAATATAGCATTCCCTTTATGTGCATTATATAACGCAGAAAATTCAGTGTTTCTTTTTATCTGTGTGCAATTATCTGCGTTATTTAATGCACATAAAGGGAATGCTAGATTTGGCAGAAATTAATGAGATGCTTCATGTAAATGTTAGCCAGATAACGCCTGAATGTAATCTATTGTATGAAAGTTTGCAAACATTGTTGTATGGCGCATGAAAAATTGCAAGCAATTGCGTTGCTTACGCTTCCTTTGGCTTGGCATTAAATGAGGGAAAGTTTTACGCGCCCATTAATATTCATTATTCTCTGTGTATAGAGTGAAGATAGTTATAGCAACAATCAATATGCAACTAGCGATTTGAAATTGGTTCACTGTTGTAGAACCCCTTGGTCCGAATTACACCTTGAAGCCAGCACCTTCCTATACATATTTGCGCCTTTGTTTTGATTAGCTGTGTTATTTTGACAGAATATTTGAGAGTGTGTTCGTGTGAGTTCATTCTTGGGGGCGCATTATTGAGCTTGGGACTGAGCTTGGGACCGATGTGCTAGTACTGACTGAGCCAAGAAAAAAATCGATTTTGTATGGGACCTACTGGTCTTAGAGTTAGTCTATGGTTATAGTGCACAGTGGGCACCCCCGATTGTACGATCAATATCGGATAACTTCTTATCTTTGAAATTAAGAGGAAATCTGGGCAGCTGGTGCCATTGGTGTAATGGTAACTGTGACTGTTGCTTGACACCTCAGTGGATCTGATTGAACCCCGCCGAGGTCAGTGAAGTTTTTCTGAGGCCAAAATATTTCAAGTAACGCTTTCCTTCGGAAGGCAAGTACACAGATAATTAATAATTATAAATAATTAATTTTAACAAGCGTGTAAAATATCTCCTCGTTTAAAGCTAAAGAAGACGTAAACCACGAAATTGTTTGCAACTTGTCATGTGCCATACAACAATATTGGCAATCTTTCATACAACAGGCTGGATTTAGGCATTATCTGGCTTAAGTTTACATGAAATATCCCATTATTTTCTGCCAAATATAGCATTCCCTTTATGTGCATTAGATAACGCAGAAAATTCAATGTTTCTTTTTACCTGTGTACAGCAGTTGGTCCCTGCTCATGTGTTGATGAGTGAGATATGTAGGATGGAGTTGCGTACCTCTGGTGGTGAACCAGGCTAAGGCTGGAAGCCATCTGAATACAGAAATATGAAATAATAATAAGGAGAAGATGTAGGAAGAGACGAAGAAGAAGAAGGGATTAAGGAATAGTTTAGGAATTAGGAATTTACGAATATTCAGGAATAGTATGGCACAACATTTTAAATATTTAACTAACTAATTTACTGGTTAACTAATTTTCCAAAATTTTATAACTTTTTGGAAAAAGATTTTTGAAACTAAGTAAGCGAGTTGGCATCTTCAGAAAAGTTGTAGAAACTGCTATCCAATACATTTTGTAAGATATGAGAGCACTACAGGGTGAGGAAATATCATCCCTGTTTTTGTCCTTCTTACACAAAAAGAAAAATATTAAGATCGCCTGAAAAATCGACTTGTTATCTTGTTATAAGCCTTCAATTTTCAGGACCATAACATTTACCAGAACGGTCAACTTTAATTTTAAATAACTTCTTTAGTTGAAGTTTGATGGAAAATGAAAGTGCCGATTTTTTTTTATCATTGGATGGTAGCTGGTGACAGTCACTTACATGGTTTATGGAAAAACAATTTTTTTTTATTTAACATTTAAAAATTTCATGGGAAAACTTGAGACTTATTATACCTACACACATTATAGAATACACCAAAAATCATAATTTGATAGTCGAGAAGTTATTCAACTTTGGTTGGCTCTGCTTTCGTTGACCTTAATTTGTCTCATTATATTCGGAAATCGTGTTCCAACTGATGAAATCAAACAAGAATTAATTAAATCGAATAAATTAATTATTTGAAAACTGTGCTCCTCCAATTTAAGGAAACATACGTTTTCATTATTATTATTTTATTGAATTTAAGCAGTGTCCACAGTTAAATTTCATCACTTTCAATAAACTGTAACATTTTGCCCTTTTGGTTGACTTCAACGAAATTTTGGGCCGCAGCGTGTATTGTTCACACTGCGTGAGTTTCATTCTGAAATGTGTCGTAGTTTCTAAAATGGAGTCGAAGGAACAGCAAGTGCGCGAGAACATTTTGCAGACGCACCTCGACAACACACTTTTTTCGCACCGAGTCATCGAAAAGATGTTGAAAATTCACCATTCAACGTTTCGGGGAACGTTTAACTGTCGATCGGAAGAAGGTGAGTGATAGAAAAACTGTTCCGTACTGTGTGAAGGATCACAAGCGAGTGGTTGCTGCCTTTAAACGCAAACCCAACTATTCCGTTCGGGATGTCGCGAAAAAGCTGCAGTTGACCAAAAGTTTTGTGCAGAAAGCCAAGAAAGGAGCCGTTCAGAAAGCTCAAAACCGCAATAAAAAACTGAATAGGACAGCTAAAACATGTGATCGTAAGCTGCACACACAAATGTTGACGAAACCACACTGCTGCATCATGGACGATGAAACACACGCAAACAAGTATGTGACAACCAGTATGTGTCCAGAGTCTCTCAGAAAACAACAAGTTTTAAAGTTTCCCGAAGAAGTTCATGATTTGGCTCGGGATTTGTTCGTGTGGTAAACGGAGCACCCTTTCGTGACAACTTCAACTGTAAATGGTCAAGTACACAAAACGACTGCTTCCATTTCCCACAACACACAACGTTCCTACAGTTTTTTGGCCGGACCTAGCCTCTTGTCACTACTCCAAGGATGTTCTTGAGTGGTACAAGACGAATGGTGTCAATTTAGTGCCGAAAGATCTTAATCCGCCAATTTCTCCGTTGCGGGCAATTGAAAAATATTGGGCTCTAATGAAGCACGAACTTCGTAAGCATCCAAAATTTGTCGCTAAAGATCAGGAGTTGTTGAAGTCATGGTTGTTGTTGAAGGCGGCAAAAACATCGCTTCAAGCGTTGTACAAAATCTCACGTGTGGTATCAAAAAGAAAGTTCGGGCTTTTGGATTTGGTAAAGAAACACGTGAAATAAAAATACCTAAACCAAGGTTATACAATGTATTTTATTCCCTGAATATTGTTGAGTGACTTGTTTTTGAGGACGAATTTAAAGTGATGCAATTTAACTGTGGACACCCTTTAAGATAAACCATTTCTAGTAGTCATTATTTCAAAATATTTAACAAACGTTCCAACAGTCTACGTTTGATGAAAACTTTGACAGCATGTTGAAGTGGATGGAAGCTATTAACCAACATAACCAACATATCTGATCTTTGTAATAAAGTGCTTCAGTAAGGGCAAAATGTGTGTCCTGAGTTGATAGTGTAAGAAAAATGGCTAAGGATTAAATAAGCAGTTTTTCAAATTTTGAAGCCACAGACTGTACTAACAACATACGTTTTAACTTCAAATAAACATAATAAAACCGCTAACCAATGACCAAACACAACAGACACTTATCTTAACCATGTCCTTTAACGTTTCAATGTAATTTATTTCATAATTCTTCTGTTTTGCAGATGTACTAAGAAAAGCACCTGCCCGTTTGCTTACCAAATATCAATTGGAATGTAATAGTACTCAAGAAAGAGGATTTTTACTGCGATTCCCATTCCGACCGGTTATCGAGGATCACGTTAGTGAAGATACTATTCTATGTCAATCACCAGAGATACTGCTGAAGTCACCAGATAGCATTCGGATGCCAATCATTAATGGATATACGAGTAACGAAGGAATTCTAGGACATAAATTGAACAAACATAGATTAAAGAAGTTCCATCAAAACCCCGAATGGCTAGTTCCGCCACTGATGGGACATCCTGTTGGTTTGAATAGGACTATCGTGGGCGACCAAGTGAAACGATTCTACGTTGGCTACAGATCAATCGGCCTTGAAACCTTGAATGAAATAACTGATCTCTTTTCGGACCATACCTTCGTCACTACATCCAATCTGAGTGCTGAATGGTTGGCCAAGTACCAACCAAATGCGGAGCAATATCATTACGTGTTTTCCTATGTAGGTAAACTAAATTTCGTCAAATCGTTGTACAACAGCGATAGTTTACATGGAGCTTCGCACGGTGATGATTGTTTTTACCTATTTAACTCGACATTCCTGCCACAATTGTCGGAGGAGGATGAAGCTTACAAAATGAGACAAACCGTCGTTAGATTATGGACAAATTTTGCGAAATACGGTAACCCTACACCGAATTGTGATAGATTGAACTACAAATGGTTGCCAGTGAAAAAGATAGATCCAGAGTCTCCGAACTTTGATTTAGATTGTTTGGACATAACGTCAGAAGTGAGGATGATTCGTAATCCATTCCAGGAAAGGAAGGAATTTTGGAGAAGCATGATGAAGAATTATACCAATTATTTGTAATATTAATATTTAATCCTGCCACACCTACAGTATTTATAAACAGCTCACTTTTCAACCGCAACACAGGAAAATTTTTGTCGGTAAGGGTGGATAATTTTTTTTTTTTTTACATATTGTACATATTGTATATCATAGCCCCAGTTGAGCCACAGTACAATTTTTAAGTTTCTCAAATGAATCGAATTTCGAGGATTTGTGTTCCTTTCATTAATCCGAAAAAAATCAAATATTGTTCGACTTTTAGCTAATTATTCTTGATTTAATTCTAAGTTTTTATTATTTGGGTAAGGGGAACAAGGGGCATAATGAGCATACGAAGTGATTTGTAAACCCCTGTTTCTATTACAATTTACACAGTTTTAAAATTCTTCATCAGTGGTAAACAAACTGATTTTCTATTTCTATTTCTACATCAGGATTCGATTGAGTATTAACAAACATCAAAAAAAAAATTCAGAGCATCTCTTAACAGATAGGAGGAAAAAACATGTTTAAATCACCACATATGCTCATTATGTCCCTTGTCCCCCTATGTGGTGTTCCGACTGCCAACGGTTCGACCTCATTTTAAGCTTCTTTTTCAGCTAATTTTGATCGTCATGTTTAGTTCACTGTACCTTATCAATATATTCCGTTATCAAACTATCAATTAATTCAAATCTTTTTGGATTGGGATTGTGAACCATTCGCGTTGATTGATTTATATCCAAGCAGCTCAAAACAAACAGCTTCGACGTTCTTGACATCGGTTTGACTTGAGTCCACTTGAACCCTAGAAGGTGCTCATTCGGCGTCGGGTTTGAGAACTTGGCAAAATTTGTGAACAGCTTTACGTAGACATCACGTACTTTATTCTCTTCGCTTTCAGCTCTCATGATGGGTAGCAACAATGATCTGGAGATATAAGATTGAGAATGTGTTACATAATACTAAATAGCTTTCGATCCTACCTGAACATATAAAAGATGTCATCACCATGACTGGCTCCTTGAATATGACCCAAATTCATGCATTTTCCTATGTAATTTAAGCGACCTTGATAAGCGAAGCTGTAGTGGTAATGCGTAACATTCGGCTGATATTTAGATATCAGTTTTGCACTAAGCAATGCGCTTCCAATGAATGTGACATCTGACATTAGTTTGCATGTCTCATTTACTGTGCTCCATCCAATGCTTCTATCATCCAGATAAAATTGTTTAACTCTTCTGCCAATAGATTCCCGTTCGAATTGCCCGGGATAATCCATGAAAATTGGTGCAAACCATTCCGGGTGTTTGTTGCATTCCTGCAGTCGCCATTTATTCAATTCTAGTGCAAGTGTCCCTTCAGCAGTGGTACAACCAGTAATAATCGGCATTCGGATCGTGTCAAATTCTTTCAGAATCTCTTCTGGATGTTTTGTTATTATGCTCTCTTCAGTGTGTTGTTGCTCAATAACGGGCCTGAAAACAAAGCGACGGAAAAGGCCTTCTTCATGTGGACCAACGACATCATCTTGGTGACTTACGATTGCACGAGCCAAGCACTTGGTGAGAAAATCTAAATTGGTAGATTTTGAAGAGAATATTGTAGGTTAGAACAATGTACTTCGGGTTGTTAGAAATAAGGAAGTATGAAGAATTGGTAAATAAGTTTATCAATACCGAAGTAAGGTAAAGTTTACAAAAATAAACGTTAAATTGGGAACACTGCAGATTTTTACAAATGTTTTGGTTATGTTTTATTAAAAATCATCTTTCTCTTCCCAGCATGCAGGGACAATGCTGATATTCAAAAGCGAACAGGCGTTTCCGTATGAAAAGAGCATTTATCCTTTGGGCTAGTATCAGAAAGCCTGATAAAAAAAATAAGCTAAGAATAATTTTTCGTTTATTGCCTTTATTTTATTAAACTTTTTCGAAAAAACTTCACCAGCCGTTTTGTTCGAATGCTAAATAATCATATTATTCAGAAAACGTTTCTATCTTACTAACTGAAACGTTCCTTCGTCGGCGCTCATAGCCGAACATTTTGGACACTGTGCGGCTGTTGCAAGACAAAGAGTTTCTCATCAGAAAACACGAACTACTGACCTGCGTGCCGCGAAAGTATCAGTTTGGCCCAGTCCAGCCTCTTCTTTGTTGTATCCTCTGTTGCTCCGTGAGCCTTGCGTTTATCGTACGACTTGTATCCCTGGTTTTTCGTCATGATGGTGTCGGCAGTCCCGATCGGCTCTTCCAGGTCGACACCGTGCGCGTCGGTTAGCCTATATATGAGGCTAAAGCTGACACCAATACAAATACACAGAATGCACATGGTGCGCACCTACACAGCGATGAAAATTTGTATACGAACTTTTTAAACACCCTGTATTGGTGTTCGTTTTTTTTTTAAACAGACTAAGGCTGAGTGGCCAAAGCTGTACATATGGTTGTCCATTGCTGCACGTCGATAGCCTTGCAGTCTGTGAGGGTCCACATGTCTTCTTTTACATGACCTATCCACCATGTTCGTTGCCCGCCTGTCCTCATTGTGCCCGACAGTTCGTTATCGAAAATAATTTTAAGTCGATTGTCATCGGACGTCCTTCCGACCTGCCCTTCCCCCCGTAGTCGATCGGTGTGAGTAATAGGAGGTTCTCCCAGCAATTGAGGCAAGTCGTGGTTCATTCGTCTCCTTCACGTGCCGTCTTCCATCAGCACGTCACGGAAGATCGTACGCGGTATCTTCCATTCAAAGACACTAATAGCGCGATGCTCCTCCTCGAGCATTGTCTATATTTCGTGGCCGTATATGGCTAATGGTCATACGAATGTTTTGTAGATGATCAACATTATAGTTTGGCAAACTTTGTTCGATATTAATGCGCTTGTGTTCGTGTCACTATCGGTGGTCCCCAATGAGCCCAGATACACGAATTCGTCTATCGCCTCGATATCAGCACCTTCGGTTTGAATTGGTTGTGAGAGGATAACATTGTCGTCTGTTGTCCTCTCATGATTTTTTCTGTGACGCATTAAAGACAAACCATAATTACTTGCTTCAGCCCTTAGTCTGATGTTTAAGGTTCAGTCATCGTCTAAAATCAATATCATCGGTGAAGCCAAATAATTTGACGGACCTCCTGAAAAACGTACCACTCGTGTCAATCTTTGTTCATCGAATCACTCCTTCCAATGCGATATTAAATAGCGAACACGACAATCCATCAGCTCGTGTTACTATCTCCGATAATTAAATTACTCGAAAGTGTCCCCGAGACTCGAACGGCGCATATTACTCGGTTCATCATTGCTTTAACCAATCACGTCAAGTTGTCTGGAAATCCATATTCGTTCAAAATCTGCCGTAGCTGGTCTCGATCGATTGTATCATACACAGATAAAAAGAAACACTGAATTTTTTGCGTTATCTAATGCACATAAACGGAATGCTAGATTTGACAGAAAATAATGGGATATATCATGTAAATTTAAGCCAGATAACGCCTGAATCTAGCCTGTTGTATGAAAGATTGCAAACAATATCGTTGTTTTCGCTCCTATGGCTTGGAATTATACGAGGGGAAATTTTACGGGCTTGTTAAAATTAATTATTTATTTCTGTGTAAGCTTATTTGAAATCGAAGAATACATTATGTGTTGGCACGTAATATTCGCGAAATTTTTGCAGCAAATACCGAGTCCCTCCATAGAAGCGCGGGCACCCATGAATCGCGTTTGATATTGCCCGACGAACTACTTTGCAATTGGCATAGAATTTGGGAGACTAACTAGTAGGAGGCGCACAGTAACGTGATTGCAAGATAGTTGCAGCAGCACAGGTTGTCACCATTTTTACAGATGAAACATACGACACTTTCCATCCAATCCTCTGGTAAATAATCTTCCCCCTTAATCTTGGTAAATACCCAGTGCAGTGCCCTTTCAAGTGCTTCACCACCATATTTTAATAGCTCCCTAGAGAGTTGGTCAACTTAAGAAGCTTTGTTATTTTTTAACCAACCAATTCTGGTGACCAAAACTAAGGCGTTGGGCTTGGAATCCGGGATATACTCGGTACATGAAGGCTTTGCGGAAGCTTTTGAACGTGTTTCGGGTGTCGTCAGCTGATGCCTCGATTGATTCTCGGTCATGTTCTTCAATTTAACGCTTTTTCCCTTGAAGCAGGATTTTGCGTGTTCCACGCTACATCTGTTTTCGTACGATGTGCATTCTGCATTCTCTCCAGTGCTGCATTTTTCTCTTCCACTAACTGTTTCATTTGCTGTCAAACCAGTGATGTTTTCGGTTCGGTGCCGACGTACCTAGAAGCGCTATTGCAGTATTACCCATGGCGGTTCGAATATCTCTCCAGTCATCTTGAAGAGCTGATACGCCAAGCTGCTCCTCCATTGGTAAGGTTGCATCCAGTTGTAGCTCGTATTCCTGGGAAACTCCGGTTTTTAGTAGTAGCTCAATGTTTGGTCAAATTCGAAGCATGTTGTACACTGTTGAAAGTTTTGAGCACTTACATACTACAATTAGGTAGTGGTCCGAATCTACATTCGCACTGCTGTAGGCACAGAGGTTGAAGACATCAGAGAGGAGTTTACGGATAACCCAGCTGAACCTAAATCATTGCTATGAGGCACAGCAGCTGAAGTGGCAGTCAACAACGGAGACCAAGTGTGATGTGGCAATTATTGCGGAGCCGTATCGAGTTCCCCTTAACAACGGCAATTGTGTAGCGGCAGATCAAGCGTGGCTGCTCTACACGTTATTGGTAGATATTCCATACAAGAGATAGACTAGAACTCATCCGAAGGTTTCGTGATCGCCAAAATCAACAAAGCCTTCGTATGCAGTGTCTACACACCTTCTGGATGGACATTGGAGAAGTTTCAGCAAATGCTGGACAACCTCTCCAACCAGTTGGTGGGACAAAATCCGATTGTCATCGGTGGTGATTTCAATGCTTGGGCAATATAGTGGGATAGCAGATACACCAATGCGAGAGGCCTTAGCCTACTGGAAGCGTTGGCAAAGCTGGAAGTGATGCCGTGCAACAGAAACACGAAACGTCAGAAAATTAGCATTGAGGGTTACATTTATGTGTCCATAAGCTTTTTACGCGGTTGAAGTTTCAAAAAGAAACCCTTCGACCATCTGTCCGATAATAAGTCTCCATAATTCAGGTTTTTAATTTTTCTGAATTTGTAAAACATCTGAATAACGAACGTCTTTTCTAAGCGTACATAGTAAAAAATAGTATATAGACTTTGGAATATTCATCAAACAAAGGCAAATGCTAAGTATTTGTACATAAGTTCCAAATATACTGGCTAAATCTGTAAGCTGGAATGCGATAATCGAAACATGTTTACAAATGGATAATATGTATTCTTGTAATTTAAATAAATAAAAAAGCAATGTACTTCAAGGTTACAATGAATACGGAATCAATAAATGAAGATCCTTGGAAGCTTCCGTCGCCAATTCTTTCGCTGTTTCCTCAAAATATTTTAAACTGAGAAACTTAGAAAAATAAGGGTGAACTGTAAAATTTGTTCTTCTAAGAATCAATATCGCGGAAATCCTTCAACGGACATAACGTGCGTAGTACGTGAGCTCGGGAAATTGGGTTCGAAGAAATTGAGTTCATTCCGATTCACGCAAACGGTCAAGTACGTAAGGAATGTTGATCCTTGCACTGCAAAGTTAGTGTGATGTTAACACATTTTTATTTTCTCTTCTATGTAGCCATCGATTTCTCATGGGAGGATATTCTATTGTTCGTGGCATATTAGAATGTTTACACTACACAAGCTTTGGATAATAACTGGGTGTAAGATCCTAGAATTAAGGGGTGTATCCACAATAATCCGGACAATTTTTGCATTATATTTCAATTATAATTGTTTATTTTAGATTCATGGAGTATGATTTTACAATTCTTAAGGTGAAAACGTAGTTATTCGTAATTTGCATAAAATTTTAGAATTTTGAGTTTTACTCCATTCATTAAGGTTTGTACAAACTCTTCATATACCGTAATGGCCTTATTTGTCCAAATTTATTGGAAGTGTTTGATATCTGTGATTCCTTGTTTCTTTTCAGAAAGCTTCCGCTTCATCAGAGCCCACTATTATTCAATTGGACGTTACTCTGGCCAATATGGAGGATTTGCGGTTTTTGGAAAAATATTCGTTGCTTCGTAACAGTCCATCACAGTTTAAGCATAAATGGCTGTAACTAAATTGGGCCAGAATAATGGGTTGTCTTTGGCGTTTTTGATGAAGAGTAACAGTCGCTTTTGCAGACATAAAGGTTGGTGATGGTGAACAGTGTAGTTTGTTTCTGCAGTGCTGTGATTAATTACCAATTAATTAGTGTGAAATAGTGAATTTTGTGCCTAATTATACTTCCCATCGCGCACAGAAGGTCTCCCGTGCTGGTTTTCGTTCAATTTTGGAAATTTTTGCCCCAGTGACGGCTGGCGGCCGGTGAATATTTTTTTTTTTGCACATTGTTTTTTGGTCTCTCTGTATTGTGTGTTGCTTGCATGCCGTCCGTTTGATGTGGATAGGTTGTAAGCGAAATGGCAGCGTGCAAACAGTGTGGGGATTCTATACTGCCTAGTGATATCCCTACTGCTTGCTCAAGTTGTGCTAGAGTATACCATTATAGGTGTACTCCACTGACAAAAGCGGTAGCCAAGCTAGTCAGTGAGAATGATAATGTGCTGTTCAAATGTGGTGATTGTTTATTAGGCCATGGTTGTGGCGAGCAGAATGTATTGCTCCCGACCGTCCAAAAGTTTGAAGAGGAGATGAAGAAGATTTCGTCTCTATCTGATTCGATCAGTGGCGTTCGGGAGCACATTGCTGCTCAAATAAACAACGCGTTAGTTACCGGCATGGATTTATTGGGGAAAAATTTGAATAGTACCTTAGAGAAGGCAATTTTGGAATTGAATAAGTCTGTGGGCAAACAAATGGAAAGTATGAAATGTTCATTTTTTGAATTTAATTCGATTAGTAAAGCAGCTGCAATGAACGTAAAGCAAGGGACATCAAGTACGGCATCGGAGCCGAGCCTGAATCCCAGAGGCAAAAAACGTAAAGTACAGGAAGACGTTAGCGAGACGTCGAATGATGTTTTTATTGAAAGTATTAGTTTCGCGGATGTAGTCAAGAGTAATTCTGGGACTAACAATAATAATAATAATGATACAAATATTAGGAAAAAAAGTAGTGCGAATGAATTCAAGAAAGTTACTCGTAAGGCTCGTCCGGTCATTGTGATCAAACCGAAAGAGTCCAATCAGAACAGCGATGATACTCGCAAGTTTTTGAATAGTAAATTGGATCCAAAAACACACAAGATCCGTAACTTTAGAAATGGGAAAGATGGCTCTATTATTGCTGAGTGTGCAACGGGATGCAACGTTAATGTTGTGAAAGATGGCATTATTAGCGATTTGGGTGAAAATTATAATGCTGTTGTTCCCTCATCGGTGCCAAGGCTTAAAGTGATGGACATGAGCGAAAAGTTTTCCTCCGATGACTTCATTCGGATTTTAAAAGATCAAAATGAAGACATCGCGATTAATGAAGTTAAAGTGATAAGAATGTATGAAAATCCACGCTTCAAGTACAATAAGTTTAACACGGTAATTGAAGTTGATAAAAACACCTGACTGATTCCACGCCAAATCGGTCGGTCACCAAACTCAACTATCTTCGATTTTGATGAAACTTGGTACACGTCTTCGGTATGTTGAAAAAAAAAATCCACTGGTGTTAAGATTATTTGGATTCAAGAGTAACTTTTGAGATGGGTGTATGTTTTTTTTCCAACATTTTACTTGAAAAATCGTAGTTCAAAAACCATTACATTTAGAGAAAAACTTTATTTGGGGGAGTTGTAGAGAACTAAAAAGGCTTTGTAAAAAAAATGTACACTGAAAAAAAAAATTTTTTTTCATACAGAAAAATCGAAAATAAATACTAAAAATCAAATATAAAAATCAGTGGGGTTGTGTACAAGACACGACCGGTTGACGTAGACTACGTTAAACCTAGTGATGCATTATAATGTTAGGGAAATTCTGTGTGGCTATTATTAGCGTTAAGAGGGTTTCAATTATTCGAGCCGGTCGGTTACCTTTACCGATAGAAGCAATTTAGTTCACAATATGACGAGTGCGGCTCTTATGGGACATTAGACCAGCGTTTTGAAGCCAGTATGTAAGAAAATTCTTTTGTACGCTCTTGAGATATTATTTGGTGGCCCTGAAAAGGGCCGTTTGGTTTTATGAAGTCAGTATGTGGGAAAATTCTCTTGTACACTCTTTATAACTCTTTGGTGGCCCTGAAATACAAACATATATTTTGACTGATACCTTGCCTCCTTTTTCACATTCACCATTTAAAAACCATACCATTCGGATCATTTGTATACAATCTGAGTTGTAGTATGCTTTTGCATAATTCAACTTGAAAGAATCAAAGATTTGCAATTTATGCAATTTTAGCAATTCTAGATTTCAAGGGTAATAATAAACATTGAAATACTCTACAATTCAAATTACGATAAAATTCGTTATCAGAAGATATCCGACAGGTTTAGTGATTGCTATGAAAACACTATAATCAATTGCAACATTTTCAGATGTGTAAGCGTCTCTAAAAACGAAAAGGTGAGATATGTCAGTGACATATCTGCAAAGTCGACGTAGGACTGCTTGTTGATGTGGAGGAATTGTAATAGAATTAATAAATATCTACTATATTTTGTTCAGTCTAAAGACTCATCTGTTATTAGTTTAAGTTTTCCACGAAAATTAATATAGTCAACTCTTTATAACTTTTGAAGTGGCCCTAAAAAGAGCCGTTTGGTATTCAGTTATTCGCTGTTCCTGGAATGATCCAAGTAGATTGTCGAGTACCGGTAATTGTCGAGTACCAGATGATGATTTGGTAGACAGTCGAATGGGTGGTCGTTGTTGTTGGTTCTGTTCCATGGAAGAAAAGCATATAATATTAGTTTTTAGGTGTTTTAGGAGCGTTAATATTGTGTATGAAAATCTTGAACTCAACTCGTTAGAACTCCTCAAGTGGCCCTGAAAAGGGCCGTTTGGTATTTTGTCGTTTGTTGTTTATGGTCCGAGTAGTACAGACAATGGTCCAGTGCTAGGTGATGGTTGGTTGTCGAATGGGTCGATGTTGTCATTCCAGTTCATGTTCCACAATATCTGCTACCTGTTGATTTAATGGTTCGGGTGCTTCGAATGCGAGTACAGACAACATAGGTCTATGATACGAAAAATATGAACAATAACGTCTGCACTCTACGCCGATATTTTTAACAAACGTTAAATCTATACAAGAACCACCAAGTGTGGTTGCTTCATTCCGAAGGTTTGCTAAAGTAAATTTTAAATGTTTTTGCATAAAATCTAGAAAATCTATGTTTTCATGTTTGGAAACGTCAATGTTAAAGTCTCCGGTCAACACAACTGGCGTATCTTGCGCAGCATACCTGAACAACTTGCGAATCAAGAACAATTTTAAATTCTTGGTAGTTGTTCCTGGTGAAATGTATACCACAACCAGCAGAACTTCAGTGTCCATTACTGATATATTAGCTGCACAAATGTCCCCAACGTTATCGACAACGCAGAACATCTCGTCATGATGTTCACTGAGCTGTTGGATCTTGTGGGTAGCAGCCATAGTGGTAGCCTTGTCCTGCTGATATATTGCTACACCACCTGCTCTCAAGTTGCAGCGTTTGAACTGAACGATGTAGTGGTAGCCTTCAATATCGACTAAGGAGTCATTGTCTACCCAAGTCTCATTCAGTGCGAGGAATTCCACGATTGCCAAAATCCGATCTGAGGCGATATCCATCACGTGAGCGTTCAAACTTTGAACATTGATGCTCATCAACATGGTGGCAGAACCCTTGCTTTCCAAAACTTGGTATAGTTTATCCCCAAGTGTTTGTAATCGATGATTTTCTAGACGCTGCAGCTCGTTCCTGAGGTCTACCATCTTAGGTGAGTTGCTACCTTTAGCATGATGGAACTTAAAGGCATTGGTTGGGTTTGTTAAATACAGTCCCTGGATTGACTGAACACGTGACAATCCAACATACACTAACTGCTGGGTACCGAGAGCTGCTGCCACGACCAGCTGGGCACTGTTGGGTAACCAGAGCTGCCACAGCTGGGTACTGCCTAGCAGGGTGCTACCTAGCGGGATATTGCCACCACCAACTTCTCCCACCGGGAGATCCGCGCAGCTCCAATGCTGCCGAAAGAATGAGGCATTAGTTCAAAAATGGGTCTTTTATAAACCCCCAGCTACTCGCTGATCTCGTTGTCCGCTCTGCTGTTTGCTGATTGGTTAATACGCTCCACGTATCACGTGATGTGGTATTTTGGCGCGAGTGTGATATTCTTCATTTCCCGCTCATTTCTTCTACTGGTGATTCATATCGAAATGAATATGAAAACAATTTATATGTATATGATTATTATTATGTATATAATTTTGTTAAATATTCTAATAATAATAAGAATTATTGTTATTATTTTAATAATAATGAATATTATTATTAGAAGAGTTTAAATAATATCTTTATTATCTTTCAAATGTCTTTACACATAGCTAGAATATCATGAGAATTTAATTTATTTCTTCTATATTCTGTTTCTTCTCTACAATAAATTAAATAAACTCTTTAGTTGCGAAAATTGTGTTGAAAAGGACCCTTTTTTTCCATAGAGTAATGGCGAACAGAGTAGTTTAGTGTTTGGTTCGCGCATAAAAAATAATAATTTAACGTGTGAAAAGTGTCGTGATTCGCGAAAGAAATATTCTTACGCGCATTCATAGTGTTTCCATAAGCAGGCTAAGTAAAAGGACAGTTGCTATAGCAGCTTGTTCCTAATAAATTTTTAATTAGCTTGGTCGTTCACCCGGAGCGCCGGGAGACCATCTCTGTGATTTTTTTTGCCTTGTTTTTTTCTTTCGGTAAGGTCGTTGGCTGTTTGGCTGTTTGGTAGCGTCGACGGCGGATAATGTGTATTGCTTGACAATGGCTTGTTGTTCGTCATGTAATGAGGGAATGGTTGCGGCTGATCTCCCGTTGACCTGTGTAGGAAAGTGTGCGCGTGTATTTCATTACAAGTGCACACCACTTACAAAGGGTACGGCGAAACTTGTGACCGAGAACGCAAATCTTGGTTTCAAATGTATGGATTGTCTATCAGACCCGTTTTGTGGTGGGCAGGAAGATGCGATCTCGGACGCCAAGAGGATAGAGGAAGGGATGAAAACACTCTCGAACTCGATCACTGGCATGCGAGATCAAATTTCTGCCCAAATAGACGACGCGTTGAAAAACGGGATGGAACAATTGAGACAAAATGTATGTGGGTCTCTTGAAAAATTAATATGTGAGAAATTCAATGCAATGACAAGTTCACTTTTTGAAATTAATGCGCAGAAAAATGTAGCTGTGATGAATGATGCCCGCGCGCGATCTGCGACGGTTCACTCTGAATCCGATTCGATGCAAATTGGCAAAAAACGTAGGATACAAATTAGTGATAACGATGATGTATTTCAAGACAACGCAACTTTTGCGGATGTCGTCAAACGCAGTAAGGAAAATGTCAATAAAAAAGTAAACAAAATAGTAATAGTAAATTGAACAGTAGTAAATCAAGCAATCGTAAGGCTCGTCCGGTTATTGTGATCAAACCAAAAGAGTCCAAACAAGCTTGCGATGAAACTCGTAATTTTTTGAAAACAAATTTAGATCCAAAAACACACAAGATTAGCAATTTTAGGAATGGAAAAGATGGTGCCATTATTGTTGAATGTGCCATCGGTGCTAATGTATCGAATGTGAAAAATGGTCTTGAAAGCAATCTGGGTGAAAATTATAGTGCTGTTGTTCCCACGTCGGTGCCAAGATTGAAAGTAGTGGGCATGAGCCGTCAATTATCCTCCGATGTTTTCATTGACTATTTGAAAAGTCAAAATGAAGGCATCGAAATAAAAGATGTAAAAGTAGTAAGAATGTACGAAAATCCACGGTTCATATACAGCAAGTTTAGTGCGGTAATTGAAGTCGATTTGGGTACTTACAATAGTATGATACAGGCAAAGGAGGTAAATATAGATTTTGATCGGTGCTTTGTGTATCCTGATATTAATGTGCTTAGATGCTTCAAATGTGGAGAATTCGGACACAAGAGCATGGATTGCAAAAACTGTGATACGTGCTCTAGGTGTAGCCAAAAACACAAGACATCGGAGTGCACGTCAACTGTTTTGAAATGCGTTAATTGTTTGAAAATGAATAAAGAACGTAAAATGAACTTGGACGTCAACCATGCCGCATTTAGCTCTCAATGTTTGGTATATAAGAGAATTTTTGATCAAAAGAAAAGCAGCTTGCGTTTCAATAAATAGCAACCACGTTCCAGGAAGAATGGTAATCAATTTGATTTTTGTATTTTAATATTGCGGGGTTGTCAACAAACTACGTAGCATTACGTCAGATTGTTGAAGAAAAACGTCCACTTTTGGTTTTATTAGCAGAAACTCACATTGTTGAAATTGAAGCCTTTGATCAGTATTGCATTCCGGGATATAATGTTGCTGCTTGTTTATCACATTCTAGACATACTGGCGGTGTTGCTATTTATGTCAAAGAATCAGTTCAATTCAATCTTCGCCACAACGAAATGGTTGATGGTAACTGGTTCTTGGGCATAACAGTTGTACGTGGCATGATGATGGGTAATTATGGTGTTTTGTATCATTCACCCAGTTCCAGTGACCAGCGTTTCATTGAAATTTTAGAGGACTGGCTTGAGGTATTTCTTGATTCGAGTAAATTAAATGTATTGACTGGTGATTTTAATATCAATTGGCGTGATAATAATAGTTCAAACCATTTTGAAGCATTTAGCTAATTTTTTCAATTTAAGACAAACTGTTGATGAATATACGCGAATTTCCAGGCACAGTAGAACTTTAATTGATCATGTTTATTCTAATCTTGATTCTGTTTGTTCAGTTGTCGACACTGATTTGAAAATAACCGATCATGAGACAGTAGTGATTAACGTAATTGAGAATAACTTAAATAATAGCGAAGTTTTTGTAAAATTGAAGTGCTGGAGGAAATATTCAAAACAGGCTGTTTCTAACCTTGTTGAAAGAAGCGTGGATGTTCCAATCGCGACCGATAATTTAGATGAGTCTGCAGCTGTTCTTACAAACACTTTGAAAACGTGTACAAATCAACTAGTTGAACAAAAATTTGTTTCTTTGAAGAACTCGAACAGCTGGTACAATTTAGATCTTTTGCGTCTTAAACGCAAAAGGGACAAATGGTTACATAAAATTTTGTAGATCTAATAGTGAGAATCATTGGAATAAGTACACAATCGCGCGGAATAAATATTCACAATGCATTAAAAAAACTCGTTGTGAATATATACAGAGGAAAATTGATCAGCATCAAAACAATAGCAAAGAGTTATGGAAAATTTTGAAATCTTTATTAAAACCTAGCAATTGCAAACCGCGATCCATAACTTTTGACGGCACAATAGAACAGTCTGAACAAGCAATTGCGTCTAAGTTTAATGATTATTTCGTCAATAGTGTTTCATTGATCAATCAATCTATTGAATTGGTTGATGAACCTGATGAAATAAAGCAGCCAGTTAATAGTAATTGCAGATTTGAAGGTTTTCACCCGATCACAATAGATGAACTTAGAAATATTTGCTTTTCATTAGGAAAATCGGCTGGAGTAGATAATGTTAATGCTAGAGTTATTCAAGATTGCTTTCATGTCATTGGTCACACTTTACTGGACCTTATTAATGAATCATTACAAACTGGGCACGTGCCTGAAGTGTGGAAAGAATCGTTGGTTGTTCCGATTCAAAAGGTTGCTGGAACGATTAAAGCCGAAGAGTTTCGTCCTATCAACATGCTGCACACATTAGAGAAAATTTTAGAACTTGTTGTGAAAGGCCAGTTGCTGGAATATTTAAATAGTAATTCTTTGTTGATACCGGAACAATCTGGCTACCGGGAAGGCCATTCTTGTGAAACCGCGTTGAATTTAGTATTAGCTAAATGGAAAAATAACTTAGAGAGTAGAGATACGATTGTTGCTGTTTTTTGGATCTGAAACGCGCTTTTGAAACAATTTCTAGGCCCTTGTTGTTGAAAACAATAAAGCGCTTTGGAATTTCGAGTACTGCATACAGATGGTTTGAGAGCTATTTGTCTGACAGAACTCAACGGACTGTTTTTAATGATTCTGTTTCTAATCCCGTGGGGAATAACCTTGGAGTGCCCCAGGGAAGTGTATTAGGGCCCCTTTTGTTTATTATGTATATTAATGACATGCGACGTGTTTTACGATTTTGTGACATTAATCTGTTTGCAGATGACACTGTGTTGTTCATTGCAGCTAAAGATTTAAATGAAGCCGTTACCCATTTGAACGAAGATTTGCGTTTTCTAAGTAGATGGTTGAAATGTAAGCAATTGAAATTGAATATAAGTAAAACTAAATTTATGGTAATTTCACAGAATCGAGTAAATGAGAATGTCTCAGTTACGATTGATGATGAGGCAATTGATCGCGTTCGGGAGATTAAATATCTTGGCGTGATTATTGATGACAAGCTAAAGTTCAACGCTCACATTGACAATGTCATCAAGAAAATTGCCAAAAAGTATGGAATTCTATGCCGATTGAAAAACGATTTAACTACTTGCAGTAAAATACAGCTATACAAATCAATCATCTCTCCTCATTTGGACTTTTGCCCTTCCATTTTATTTTTGGCCAATCAAACACAAATACTGAGGCTACAGCGTTTGCAGAATAAAATAATGCGTTTGATTTTGAGATGTAACAGATTCACTTCCTCGACTTTAATGTTAGACGCGTTGCAATGGTTATCGGTGAAGCAGAGAATTGTATATTTGACTATGGTGTTCATTTTTAAAGTAGTTAATGGTTTGCTGCCTCGATATTTGTGTGATCGAATTGAAAGAGGAAGTGATATTCATAGATACAACACTAGAAACGCGTATGAAATAAGAACACCGAATTTTTTGACATGTGCTTCACAAAACTCATTATATTTTAAAGGAATAAATGTTTTCAATTCGATGCCAAGACACATTAAACGTGCACCAACACTTTCAGAATTTAAAAGACTATGTATTTCACACGTTAAAACTGTTTGCTAAACAGTAAGCAAATTTTTAAATCATTTATGAAGATTGTAACTGACGATGTTTTACTGATATAAAACGGATTATTTTGTATGGACTATTTCTTGTACGGTTATGTTACTTTTTTTGTTTTTTTAAATGAAGATTGTATTTTGACGAAGTTTTTTACAAACGGATTATAATGAGTTGGCTATTTTCTTTTTACATACTTTTTTTTCTCACTTTTATCAACACTACAAACTATTTTGTTCGTCACGGTGATGATGATGGAAATTTGTTTAATGTTGTTGTAGTTAAAAAAAATAAAGAAAGTAGTCTGCAATTGTTTGAGCCTCGCGCGCGGTATACAGGTATAAAGGACTTCTTTTTGAATTCATGAAAAAAAAAATTGGCCTCTTATGCTTGAGAAGATACCATGAAATAGTAGTGGGTTGTCTGGCTGATTGTCGGGGAATTCCTTGCCAATTCTGTTGTGGTTGAACGTAAAAGTTTGACAAGGGCCGGTCCAGGATTTTTTCGGTTTGGAAATTTTCTTGATTTCCCTGGTTGGGGATATCCTTGGTCAACCCAAAACTAAGCTGGTGGCTCCATTAGTGTTGGAACTGCATTGGCTCTGTAGCGGGTAGGATCGGATATTGGCTTGTCTTTTGATAATGTCCTTAAACGGGATTCTGTGATTTGAATTGTAATAGGATTTCCCGATCGCTGGGAATACTTGCGAACATTTGTGGTTGACATCAATAGCTTTTCACAATTATATCGCTGTAAAGCAAATGAACAGTTTTGGAAGAAGTTTACATCTGTAGATGAAATCAGTTCGTTTTTTTGCATAACTGGTTGAATTGCTTTAAATAAATTATCTAATAGATAAATCGTCTAGCTCAAACCTTTGTAGGGGTAAGTGGCGGGACCATCATCATCATCATCATCATCATCATTAATTGTCGGGGAGAGGGGGGGTCTTCTCGAGTAGCAAGATTGACTGAATTTTCTGCGGCCTCTTGGAGTAATGTAATGTCGATGTAACGCCATGTAGTGAAAATGTCGATTAGATCAAGATAAAATATTAATTTAACAAACTCTTTTATTGGGAAAATTGTTTTGGTCGCCCAGAAAGAACAGGTTGTATTAATTATCGGGGGGAACATCAAATTGGCTTCTCGGTCTTCTCAAGTAGCAGAATGGCCTGAATGATTGGCAGGTAATCACCCTGTGAAATTTTCAGAACAGAGAAAATCGGGATTTACATATAGATAAGCAGCATCAGCTTCGGCCACTTTATCCGCTCTTGAAGTAACGCGAAGTAACATTACAACCATGCGTTGTAATGAAAATGTCGATTATCATATGATAAAATAATATTTTAACAAACTCTTTAATTGGTAACATTGTTTTGTTCGCCCTGAAAAGGACGGGTTTTTATTTAATTGTCGCGGGGCAACATGGTACACGTTCGAAATGTGCTTCTCGGTCTTCTCAAGATGGCCTGAATTTTCTCCGGGCTCTTGAAGTAACACCATGTTGAAGTAACGCCATGTAGTGAAAATGTCGATTTGCATATTGTTTTGGTCGCCCTGAAAAGAACGGGTTGTATTAATTGTCGGGGGAACATGGTACGCGATCAAATTTGCTTCTCGGTCTTCTCAAGTAGCAGGATGGCCTGAATAATTGGTAGGAAACCACCCTAAGAAATTGTCAGAACAGAGAAAATCAGGATTTACATATAGATAGACGCGGCTCGGCCATTTTATCCGGGCTCTTCAAGTTACGCCATGTTGAGACGGTGCGTTGTAATGCTAATTTCATTACTCGATTAGCTCATAAGATATTTATAAAACAAACTCTTTAATTTGGTTAATTGTTTTGTTCGCCCTGAAAAGGGCGGGTTTCATCAATTGTCGGGGGAACGCGATCGAAATTTGTATGTATGGCCTGAATATTTGACAGGAATCCACTGTATGTACTGCCAGCGTCAGCTGCTTTTTAAGTCACGACCACTTGGTTTAGGGGGATGGATGTGGGTCGAGACGTCATTCGTGTCATATCTCGCCTCATGTCCAATCATTATTCTTTGAACGCTCATTTATACCGGGTTGGGCTGAGCGACAGCAATCTCTGTGAGTGTGGACATGGCTATCAGGACGCAGATCACGTTATTTGGTCTTGTGCTGAACATCGTGGAATCAGATCGGGGCTCTATGATTCCCTTCGGGCTCGAGGTAAACAACCCAATGTGCCAATTTGAGATATTTTGTCTGTACGTGTTTGGGAGTACATGAAACTCATTTATGTGTTTTGACTAACATTAGCTTTAGATTGTAGTTAGTTTAACCTGTATGTTTAGTTTAAGTTTTTTTTTTTATCAAAAAATGTTCAAGTCAAAAGAAAACCATAAGTTGTATAGTTATAAGTGTTTCAATAATTTAGAATTTAAATTTAATGTGTTATGTGTACCATACTTTAAATTTCCACCCTCTTTCCCATCCGTAATTTGTAATCCCTATTAACCTCGAGACGGCCGCGCTTAATCGGTTTTATCCCCCTAACTTTAGTTTTAAGATAAATGATGTATAAAAACATGAAAATTTGGCTCTGTAAAGATGATTCGATTGAGCCTGTACAAATAAGTGATTAATTAAAAAAAAATCACGACAGGCTGGGCACTGCTGGCTACCGACCGCCAGCTGCTGCTGCCACGATCAGTTGCTGGGTACCGAGCGATGCTGCGGGGTGCTGCCCAGCACCGGGAGATCCGCACAGCTCCAATGCTGCCGAACGAATGAGGCATTTGTTCGGAAATGTGTCTTTTATCATGGCATCGGGTACCATTGCATGAACAAAAGGGAGTATCAACTAAAGCAATGTGAATCAAATTCATTAAAAGGGGAGGGGAATCAGATGTTTCGCCAAACACTAGCGTAAAACAGAATCTACCTCTCGAGAACAAAGAATAATAAGAAGAAGACGATGGAAGACGTCTCTTGCTTAGATTTGAAAACTGTGCTAGGAAATTTGGTTAATTTACTCTGCGAATCGAAATTATAAGACATCACCTTACATTTACGTTATTTTTAATAAGTTAATGTTAAAAACGAAAAGGTGAGATATGTCGGTGACATATCTGCAAAGTCGACGTAGGACTGCTTGTTGATGTGGAGGAAATGTAATAGAATTAATGAGGAGGTATTGTGAAAGAACTAAATATTTACTATATTTTGTTCAGTCTAAAGACTCATCAAACCATCTGTTATTAGTTTTAGTAGCCCTGCGCTACAACATCAACTACCATCTGCCGAGCTTTCAGCTGCAGTCCATTGAAGCCACTGGAACCCGGCGGAATCGGAACGGAATTATTCTACAGGAAGACCTGGAAGAGGGACATTACACCGTCCTGGACCCGGATACTCCCACCCGGTTGAGCCGATCCGGGGTCCATTCGACAATCGACGTCTTCCTCACCAACATTACTTAACATGTTTTATATTTTCCAATTCATTTGTCTTACATACTAATTTTAACATTTTAAGTGTTTCAGCCCATTGGGCTCTTCAGCTTTGTTTAATTTTAAATTTTCTGTGTTTGGTGTGTTTAGTGTGCTATGTGTTTTACATTAAATTTTCAGTTCAGCCCTTGGGGCATTGTTAGTTTTAAAATTTGATAACCTACCTAATCTACAACTAAAACTACAATTTGAAAATCCTAGGGGTGGGGAACCAGATTCCGGATGATCTGGTGATCCGATGTCAGGCAGCGTGCCCTGTACCGATTGATAGACTTACTAAAGCGATCGTCGAGCATTTTTATCTCGGCCAGACGGTGGACCTCAGATGTTCTTGTCCTCGGAGGGGTGTTCATTATCATCCTGAGGAACTTGTTTTGTACTCTCTGAAGTTTCAGGAGATGTGTTTTTGCACAACTCTCCCAGATTGGCTTTGCATACTCGATGACCGGAAGTATGACTTGCTTGTAGACAGCAAGCTTATTTTTAAGGGATAATGTAGACCTTCTGTTGATCAATGGGTACAGTAGTTTCAACAGAACGTTACACTTTGTGACAGTTTTGTCAACCTGTTCCCTGAAGATAAGCTTGCTGTCTAGAGTGACACCAAGATAGACAGCTGATTTGGTCCATTCCACCGTTGTGTTGTTCAGGCTACAAAATCCATAAACTTTTGTTAGGAGATATTCGGAGGAACTGTGAGATCGGAGTTAAAACAAATGTCACCATTGGTGATTAATAATTTATTATGGAACCAACGAAACGATAATACACCAGTTGTTAGAGATGATGTCAGTGTAAAGTTAAAGTTTCATGTCTCATGAATAACAGTTGGTGCTGGTTTCAAAATGCACACACATTAACACAACATACGTCACAGTTGCAATGATTGCACAGCATAGGCAACATTTTCTGTTTGAATATGCGAAATCGATCAAATGTCAACCAGGATGATTTGGTTAAGCTTAGGTAGTAGGCGGTGCTTTTGGTTATCAGTGTTATGAAGTGAATGGTTGATATTTTATCCAAGAAATTCTAAAATTATAAATGGAGTCCGAAAATTATTATTCTTCCTCAGGTAAGTACACAGCTTTCCAAAAAATCATGCAAATTTTTCAATATTTGTGTATATCTAGAAAAAATTGACAAACGATCGCTGTTTCTGATTTGGAAGGAGACTGAGGGCAACTCAATAGAAAAATGCGACGCTGTTGTTCAGAAAATTATATGTTTATATAACATTGACATCGATTTTATGCCAGACATTCGATCAGAAATCTCACAAATTGTGATACATCTGTGCAAATATTTCGAAAAACTTTGGTTGAGACATAATCGAACGTTGACGCGTGTGTTCGATAAGCATGCTGAATATTTTGATCAGCTGTTTCAATTGCCTGATGGGCTTCACTCAAAATTGCCATCTACATCCAAAGGGAATAAGCGAGTGTTCAGAAAGTGTTAAAAGGCAAAAAGTTTCCGAGTTGCTGGAAAATTATGAAGCAAGTGAGCTGTTTAGATGAGTTTTCGTGGTTGTAACAGAAAATATGAAGCTTCGGTGGTTCGAGAGGCAACGTGCACTACTCTTTCTCGAGCGCAGAAAATAGTTTCTGTTCTCAAGGAAGCAGAACGGCCCAAAATTGTTCCATACTCGGCAGATGAAGCAGTTGCAATGATTTTAGACGTAAACACGACTAAATCACAGTACAACAAAGTCAGAAAAGGTTCTGTAGCAAGAAAGGCTGACTTGTATCTAAGTTACTGCAAAGTTCAGAAAGCTAAACAAAATTGCTACCCGTGTAGCAGCGGAATTTCAGTAACCGAAACATCGATCGAAGTGAAGCTTCAGAATCTATTAGATCACACAGCAACGAGAATTAATATTGCGAATCAAGATAAACTAGGCAGTTACGATGACAGTCAAATGGGGATTCAGCTCGGGGCATTCCGAATATAAGCAGCTATTTAGTTCTGATGATGGATCCAGAACGGACTCAAGCATCTTCGTAACATCCATTGTTCCGATCAATGTTCGGTCTGATGGAAAGTTCATCTTTCAAAATCCTCGGTCGTCTTCAACCCGGTATTGTCTCGTCCGCTCCGTATTCAGATGATAAATGAAACTGCAGGAAAAAGATTATGTCGACCGTCATATCAGCAGACACAATAGCAGCGTAACCAGCTGCTTGCCGCGACCAGCTGAGCATTCCTGGGTACCGCCAGCTGATGCTGGGTACCGCCGGCTACTGCCGACAATGCTGGGCACCGAGCGATGCTGCTGGGTGCGAGCGATGCACCTGGTGCCATCGCCCACCGGGAGATCCGCGCAGCACCAATGCTGCCGAACGAATGAGGCATATTTGTAGTAAAGTAGTAAAATTGATCTTTATTTTCATGGTTTGTCTTATATACTAGGTTTAACATTTTAAGTGTTTTAGCCCATTGGGCTCTTCAGCTTTGTTTTATGTTTTGTGTGTTTTGGGTGTTAAGTGTGTTTAGTGTTTAATACATTTTTTTTTTCAGTTCAGCCCTTGGGGCATTGTTAATTTTAAAATTTGATAACCTACCTAATCTACAACTAAAACTACAATTTGAAAATCCTAGGGGTGGGGAACCAGATTCCGGATGATCTGGTGATCCGATGTCAGACAGCGTGCCCTGTACCGATTTATAGACTCACTAAAGCGATCGTCAAGCATTTTTTTCTCGGCCAGACGGTGGACCTCAGATGTTCTTGTCCTCGGAGGGGTGTTCATTATCATCCTGAGGAACTTGTTTTGTACTCTCTGAAGTTTCAGGAGATGTGTTTTTGCACAACTCTCCCAGATTGGCATTGCATACTCGATGACCGGAAGTATGATTTGCTTGTAGACTGCAAGCTTATTTTTAAGGGATAATGTAGACCTTCTGTTGATCAATGGGTACAGTAGTTTCAACAGAGTATTACATTTTGTGACAGTTTTGTCAACCTGATCCCTGAAAATAAGCTTGCTGTCTAGAGTGACACCAAGATAGACAGCTGATTTGGTCCATTCCACCGTTGTGTTGTTCAGGCTTATTTTACAATTCTCAGGCGGGACAAGTCTGGGAGAATTAGAATGGGGAAACAGGATGACCTGGGTCTTCGCTGCGTTGATACAAATCTTCCATTCAGTGAAGTATTCTGACAGAACATTCAGACTTCGCTGCAGTTTCGCGGCAAGCGCTCTTATTACCCTACCATTGTGGACGACTGCGGTATCATCGGCGAACAACGACAGAGATCCATTTTCAGGGAGCGGGGGTATATCCGAGGTGAATAGATTGAACAGAAGTGGACCTAATATACTTCCCTGCGGAACACCGGCGGAGATCTCCTGACTACCGGAAACTGCACCATGCAACGAAACACGGAATGTCCTGTCAGAGAGATAATTTTTAATTATTTTCACCAGGAAGATTGGAAGATTGTATCGCTTGAGCTTGTACACCAAGCCATCATGCCACACATTATCGAAGGCCTTCTCGATATCGAGAAGGGCCATAGCGGATGTTTGCGAAACAGACTTGTTCCGCCTGAGGATGTTCATGACTCGATTAAGTTGATGGACTGTTGAGCGACCATGACGGAAACCGAACTGCTCATCCAACAGGATATTGAGCTCGTCAGCAGATGTTAGGAGCCGACGGTGGATCGCTTTCTCAAACAGTTTAGATAGACCTGAGAGAAGGCTGATTGGTCTGTAGCTTCTGGAACATGAAGGATCTTTCCCAGGTTTTCGAATGGGGATAACTTTGGCTGACTTCCAGCACGAGGGGAAGTAGCCAAGACGGAGGCATTGGTTAAACACCACCGCCAGATGGTTGTAGAACTGGGGGCTCAATTGCTTGAGCTCCAAGTTCATGATGTTGTCGAAACCTGGGGCCTTCATGTTCTTAGAGGTCTTGATATAAGTCAACAATTCGTCAGCTGAGATTTCCAAATCTTCGGAGAAGTCGTTAGGACTTTGGTCGATGTTAGTTATAAGCGCGCTAACGGCAGCTTCGTGTGGACTGACGATGTTTTGACCGAGATTGTGAGAGCTGACGAAGTGTTGACTCATCTCATCAGCCTTCTCTGCAGGTGTTATCAACAGATCCCTTGAGTCATTGACGTCTAGTGGGATCAACGGTGGAATGGGCCTTGGCTTAGTTTTCAAAATTTTTGTCATCTTCCAGAACGGCTTAGCACAATCTGGGAGAGAGCGGATCTTGTCGGCAAAATTGTTATTTTTAAGGTCCACCATTCTGGCCTTAATAATTTTGGTCACTCGATTACAGTGACGTTTGAGCGTTGGCAAACCAGTTCGCTGATATTGCCTTCGAATGGCGTTTCGCAATTGTATTAAATCTTTAGTGGGTCTATCAATGGGTACAGAGTCACTCACCTGATCTATCACCGGTACATGTTGCTCCCGGGCCTGGGAGATCGCTTGCTCGATGCTCTGCAGCTGTCGTTCGATGTCATCAACCGAATCAAGGCGCATGTCGAAATCGATGTTGTCGTCAACATGTTGTCGGAACCTTTCCCAACTGGCGCGATGGTAGTTCCGTCTGGTGATACGATGCCGGTTGACCGAGGAGCCAACTTCGGCCACCACCGGATAGTGGTCCGAGCTGAGCTCCTGGTGTACGATCGGCTGGGCGATGTTGTTCCCCATGTTGGTGAGGAAGATGTCGATTGTCGAATGGACCCCGGATCGGCTCAACCGGGTGGGAGTATCCGGGCCCAGGACGGTGTAATGTCCCTCTTGCAGGTCTTCCTGTAGAATAATTCCGTTCCGATTCCGCCGGGTGTTCTCCCAGGCTTCGTGTTTCGCATTTAGGTCGCCGGCGATGATGAACTGCCCCTGCCTCCGAGTAAGCTTACGGATGTCGTTTCGCAGGGCCGTTGTAGTTCCGTTGGTTGTACTTGCTTGCTTGGGACAATAGGCCGCGATGATAGTGATAGGGCCGACAGCAGTTTCGACTTCGACTCCGATGGCTTCGATAGACTGCAGCTGAAAGCTCGGAAGCAGATGACAGTTGATGTTGTTACGCAGGGCGATCGCAACTCCTCCTCCACTAGAGCCGCTACGATCAAGTCGCACAATCCGGTATCCTGGGATAAAGATGCTGATTTCCGGTTTGAGATGCGTCTCGGTGACGATGGCAATGTCGATGGCCTTCCTGTTAAGGAAGTCACCGAGCTCCACGGTTTTGTTCCGGATGGAACAAGCATTCCAATTAAGAATGTTGATGGTGCGTTTACGGTCCATACTTAAAGATGAACGTCATCGTCACGGATGTGGCGGCTTTGAGCTGTTCCTCCTTGGAGCGGCAGGAACGTAGTTGGCGATAGAGCTCTTGCACGAACTCAACCATTTGCTCCGAGTCGTAGAGCTGACCATCGACGGGTGATTGCGTGGAGGTATTGCGATTCGGATTGCCCCATCCTGGAGGAGGAGTCGGGTTGGGGGCGGCGGCGGCTGCGGCGAAACGATGATGAACGGAAGCTGACGGGCGGTTTGCTTGGCGGTGATTTAGTGGGATCGGCGGTAGGTTTGGCACCTGGTACCGGAGCGTCGGGAAATTCTCCTCGTTCATCGGAGGAGGTGGACGGCGTTGTCCTGGCCGAGTCTTGGTGGATGCCTTCTTTCGGATAGCCAAAAACTCCGCACGTTTTGGGCAGGTCCGATTGCTGCTCTCATGATTTGCGCCGCAGTTGGCGCACTTCATTGGGGCACCTTCGTCCATCGGGGCACAATCCTTGGTGGCGTGTGCTTCGGCGTACTTGCCACATCTTGGTTTCATGTGGCAGTTTCGAGTTCCGTGGCCGAAAGCAAGGCAGTTGCCACACTGCGTCACGTCGTTTTGTCTTGGACGATACCGGTCCCACTCGACGATTACGTTGAAAAGGGCCCGTGTTTTCAACAGTTCCGCCATCGTGACGGATCCCTTCTCGAGATGGACCAGATAAAGTTGGTCCCGGTAGTTTCCGTGTTGCTGGCGCCTGATGGGAAACACCTTCTGAGGCTTTAGTGCCGCCGCTTGCAGCTCCGCAAAGATTGATTCCGGAGTGAGTTCCGGAAGACCACGCAGGATCACCTTCATAGGTTTGCTTCCGGGTACATCGTGCGTGTAGAATTCATGCTGCTTGGCGACTAGGTGAGCGCCGACAGCACGGTAGTCAGCCTCCGACGAGCACATTACTTTAATGCCATTACTGCACAGCTTGTACAGCGGATGGATTTGGATAGCTCGGTCCTGAGAGCAGCAATGTCCTTGGATGTGGTGAAAAGCGGGGGAACTTTCACCTTCTTTGGCACCTCCTGTACCGGAAGCACGGCGAATTGATTGCTCGCTAGTAGACGAGCGTTCGGATCCACTGGATCAGCGTCATCATGGCGCAGCCGCTTGGAGCTGCCCGGCTGCGGTAAAGATTCGGGAGCAGATGTCACCGTTGGTCGATTTTTTCGACCCATTGCCACAGCAATAGGTCGAGCGGGAAATGTTTCCGAACTTTGCAACACTTTTTTCTGCTTTGCCACCACCAGAAGATGAGCAAGCGCAGGCGATAGGTCGCGAACCGAACACGCAATCGCGAGAAAGCGGGCGAGGGGGAAAAACGGGAGAAAAAACTTTTACTGCGAGGGAGCGAAAAACACGACCGATCGTGTCGCTTGGTAAAACTGGAATGAGGCATATTTGTTCGGAAATGTGTCTTTTATTATGGCATCGGGTACCATTGCATGAACAAAAGGGGGTATCAACTAAAGCAATGTGAATCAAATTCATTAAAAGGGGAGGGGAATCAGATGTTCGCCAAACACTAGCGTGAAACAGAATCTACCTCTCGAGAACAAAGAATAAGAAGAAGAAAACGATGGGAGACGTCTCTTGCTTAGATTTGAAAACTGTGCTAGGAAATTTGGTTAATTTACTCTGCGAATCGAAATTATAAGACATCACCTTACATTTACGTTATTTTTAATAAGCTAATGTTAAAAATCAATTAACTTGATTACTAAAACTCATACGTAGAATTATTTCCAATCGATTGGTGCAAACGATATGAAAATCGTTTATGCAATGACTCAGTTATTATCGCTCAAAATCTCCATAACGACCCGTAACGCGGTCGATTTCAGAAATTTTAGAACGGCGCCCCAGTATAGAAATGAAAGACGTAGTCCTACGTCAAAATCAATTAACTTGATTACTAAAACTGATACGTAGAATTATTTCCAATCGATTGGTGCAAACGATATGAAAATCGTTTATGCAATGACTTAGTTATTATCGCTCAAAATATCCAAAACGACCCGTAGCACGGTCGATTTCAGAAATTTTAGAACGGCGCCCCAGTATAGAAATGAAAGACGTAGTCCTACGTCAAAATGTCCATTATTAAGTCGAAAACTTTCGATGGATATGGATATCATTAAGGATTCTTGTTCGAACGAATTTCAGTAAAGTTTATTTATTTCATTGCTCCGGGCATTTATTTATATTATCGCATTGGAAATTTAGCTATATTCGGTATACTATACGAAATATAAAGCTACTTTATTAAAACTAAATGACTTTCTCATACATCAATCGGACATTCCATTTCAAAACATTAAAGTTTCCACTATATTCATTTAATTATATAGGTGTTGGTATGAATAAGCCCTTCGAAAAATACACAACCGCTCACTTTTACTTTTCCATTGAAAACTTTTATATTGTACATTTTACTATGTGATGAATACATAAGGCCATAGTTGGGAATATAACGTGAAATGCGTACCTTAAATATGGTCTATGGTTTTCTTGTGAAATTATTATTCATGTTTCTATGTGAATATCAGGTAAATTAGTGAATTCAATATGGCTAAAACGTTAAGGAAAATCGAAATATATATGAACATATTCGATCTCGCAGAAGAAAGAGAGTGAGTTTTATAAAATATCATTATTCTTTGCAATGGGTATGGAAGAAAAGGTTGGTTAATATATGATAAATTCTTATATATATAAAATAAACACCTGAGAAAATAATCACCCATTAAAACATTTGTAGGTTCATATGCAGTAAAAGCATGCTGCGCATGTCATCACCAGAATACAATTAATACTATGTTGAAATTTATTTAGACAGGGAGCCCAATGATGACATGCACTTTGTCAAGTTGATTTTAATATAATAAATGTCAATTTCCTACCTCGAGTTTAAGGACCTTCTCCAACGTCCCAATTAGTTGTTGGCAACGAACAAATCGGCACTAGATTAAATGGCGCACAAACCCAACGAAATATTAATTTAATTCTAATAAAAACAACTCTCTGAACTGGATTGGTTGTCCTCAAAAGGACAGATTATTTGTGGATTGCTCCAACCAGTTGGGTAAAATTTTTCCGACGGCTCGCCCTCCATGGAGGCGTTTTTGCAGTTGCAGCGAACGAATCGGCACCATGATATTAGGCACACAAACCAAACGAAATAAAAGTTTAATTCTTGTATAAACAACTCTTTCAATTAAATTAGTTGTCCTCAAAAGGATAGATTATCAATTTATGGATTGCGCCAACCAGCTGGGTAAAATTTTTACCGACGGCTCGCCCTCCATCGAGCATCGAGCTAAATTTAAGATTAGTTCTTTAATAAACAACTCTTTTATTTTAATTTATTGTCCTCAAAAGGACAGATTATTTGCACCTACTGCTGCTCGCCCCAAAGACGCTTTTCTCCAAACAGCAGCGTTTTCGAAGTCGCTGCGAAACAATCGTCACGATGAGGTAAGATGGCGGCTTGCACAAACCGACGTGATTGTGCGCCCCCATAATCCGCCATTTTACCTCATCGCGACGATCGCTGTTTGGGAGAGCCTTGGTACATATTACCATCAGCTGCTACGCGACCAACAGCTGCCGCTGCGACCAGCTCCGCTGCCGGCAAATGAAGCAGCTGCGACCAGCTGCCTGCGACCGGCTCCGCACAGCTTCAATGCTGCCAAACGACCAGGGATGCCAGATATTTTTTTCAAATGTCTGTGATAAAAATTTAAAATGTCTGGGAATGTCTATAAAAGTCTGTAATTTTTTTTTTAGAAAATTAGACTTCTTTCAACGTAATGACGTAATAAGAGAGCGGGTTATGTCATTATAGCTATTTGTGTGATTATGTAAACATGTCTGCACCTATTTCTTGGATTTTATGCAACCTTACACTATTGTTTCATATTTTTAAAGTGACACTGAAGCTTGAAGCATTCGCATAGATGACACAATTTTCCATATTTTTTCTCCCCTGTAACGCTCTTTCCAGTTTTGTATATTAAAATCAAAATTTAGTTTTCATTTGATAAATTCAAGAGACTTTTTTTTTAATTCAACAATAACCATTGATGGTGTGTACCATATTTTAATATGGTATCATCATCACTCATGATCATCAATATCATTATGGTCATATGAATGATTTTTGTATAGACTGCTTCATCGGTTAGTCAGTGATTATCTCTTGAATTTTAGGGAAACTCTCTCCTTCTGCAAGGCTCTTTGCTTTATTCTGAGAAGTTTCCTCCTGAACTTCTGGCAAAATTCCTCATGAATTTCTTGGCAGTCACTCCTTATTTTCTTCGAAATCCACATTTAAGAACCTAACCTTACCTTCCAGAAACATTTGGTAAGTTATTTTCTGAACATAGTTACTTTCTAAACTTCTGATAAGTCCCATCCTGAACTACGAGGAAAGTTTCTGCAAAACTTTGAGAAAGTACTCTTCAGAATTTCTTGGAAAGTCTTCTTAAGTTGCTAGAAGTTTCTTCCTGAACTTCTGAGAAGTTCTTCTCTGAACTGCCGAAATAATCTCTTCTGAACTTCAGAGAGTATTGTCCTGAACTTCGGGGAAGTTTGTTCTTGAATTTCTGAGAAATTCCTGCTTGAACTACTAGAATGATCCCCTTGAACTACTAGAAAGATAATTTTTAAAAAGTTTCTTCCTGATTTTATCAAAAGAATCTACCATAACTTCTGAGATTTTGTGAACTTCGAGCAGTTTTCATTCTGAAATGCTGGAATGTTTGTTTCGGAACTTTAGGGAAGAATCCTAAATTTGTTCTTGAAGTTTCTTCCTGGACTTCTTAGAAGTCCTCATTTGAACTTTTTGGAAGTTCTCTCCAGAACTTTGGGGAAGTTTGATCCGGAACTATTGAGAAATTTGTGCTGCTTCTGGAAAGTTTCATTCTTTTCTCCCTAAAGAATTTTGAAAAATCCTTATTCTGAAATGCAGAATGTTCTCCTCTGAGCTGCCAAGCAATGCTAGTAACTAACATCTTTCTGATGCTCTGATAAGTCCTCTCCTGATTCTACGGGAAGTTCTGTCTTTAAATTCTGGTAAGTATGATCTTGAACTTCGGTAATGAATTTTTGAAGGTTCTTCTTGCATGAACTGCTTGCTCCCAATACTTCTGAGAAGTTTCTACCTGACCATAGCAGAATTTTTTTTTCGAGGAAGTTTCTAAGTTTCTCAAATATGATTAGTATTGTTGTGATCCTTGATTTTCGTTAATAGCAAAGGACCAATATTACCAATACTTTGACAGTAATTTTTCGCATGGGTTTGAACACGCGTGGGATTGAACAATACCATAAGTAGGGACTCCTTGTTACACTCGGAAAGGGCCAACACAATACTTATCTCAGGGCCCATTGTGTCTCCAAGTGGCCCACCGCTTTCGTTTCTTCAAGAATTTCTACTTTAAATTATACCTACGATATTTTAAAACATTTCAACAAAGCTTCTTACCGTATCTACTATACATCGTTTAAATACTATACTACGTACTGCGTACGAACCTCATAGAATACCTTAATTTGAAGTTCAAAAATATTTCAAATATCTGTAAAAGTCTGCAACATAAATAAAATGTCTGCTAAATGTCTGCATCGTTAAAAAAGTCTGCAATAAAAATGAAAAGTCTGTAAATTTACAGACATGTCTGTGAATATGGCATCCCTGCAAACGACTGAGGCAAAATTTTCCTATGTGTGCGCTTATGCCGTTCTCACCTGCCTGCGAGACGTACATGGAGAGACGAATGACATGATTGGTTAAAGTATCTATCTAACACAAAGAAGAAGAAGTTCCTTGCTTCGATTTGAAATCTGTGATAGGAAATTTGGTAAATTTACTCTGCAAAATGACATTATAAGACTTCACCTTATATTTGCGTTATTTTCAATAGTTTACTATTGTTTGAGAATAATGTTTGACAATTGAATTGGAGCGCGGTAAAATTTCCGACCGATTGAAGAAGAAATCATGTGAATCTATCGTGAATTGTTTGAGTTATTTGCGTACAAAACGTACGGTTTTTCGTGACGGTCGCAATATTTTAGATTTTCATTTGACACGCTACCCTTGCCGTAAGACGTAGTCTACGTCAAAAAAAAACATATATTTAATATTTTTCAAATTTGTTTTGTGGAAATTTGAGAAAAAAAGACACGTTTTGAAAAAAACCCTAGGATGGACGCTCTTATAATAAAAAAGTTTTCCGAAGAGCGAACTTTGGTGCATATTTCAAATTTTGGTTATTCATTATTATAAATGAAAATTAATTATACAATATGATTTTGGAGATCATTAAAAACAATAATGATCATAATGATAAATCACCTGAACGCAACCGTTTTCGAGATTTTTCGGATTTTATTTCAATAGAATGAAAAAACATAAGAAAATTCGCTCTTTTCTTAAGTTAATCGAGATTTCCACCAGAAATGATAAATTTTCCAAGATCTTCATATTATAACGTTCACATTACTCTAATGTCCTCTTTTCTTTTGATATCAGGATGATAAGAAGACTCATTTGAAAAGAACAAGATAAATAGCACTATTGTTTTAATATTGCAATCAATATATTTATAATTGTTTTATGGCTGTATCGGTCGGGCCGCTCAGAGAATGAAGGGAGCGAATTTGCTAAAGCGATGAAAGTAACAGCGAGATAGATGTCGCAGGGGCGACAAGTGTGAAATGGACAGATGATGAAATTATGCGGAGGGTCATATAGAAGAAGCATATTAATCGAACTGCTGACTATTTTGCCAAGCTCCAACGATGTTAGAGGTCGGGTGTAGTGTGTGAAAACTACACTCCGAACAGTTCGGTGATGTAGCGATGAAAGTAACACATATTGTTTAAGGTAGGTAGACAAATAGCAGCTATAACGTATGTCAGGTATATCTTCTCATAAAAAAACAGCTAATGTACGCTGCCTGTAAACTACCAGAGATGTTTTATACCTGCATTTCCAAAGGTACCACAGCCAATATATATGCTCATACATAGTCGCATTCATCAGTAAAATCTATCTGAGTGAACTGAAAATGGAGTTTAACATGAAGAAGTGTTGTATGCCGTTTCCCACTAAACGGTGCTCAAAAAACCTTCGTAAATTAACCGAACAAAATGTCAAAAAACTCAAGTTTATGGGCAAAACACATTTGGACACTTCTTTGATGATTTGTGATAATTGTCGTTTGCATTTAAATAGAACGGAACAATCCCATGCTGCAATTTCGGAGCCTAGTGAGAAACCATCAATTACTAACATTATGGATCCACAACCATCTACATCACGGCAAGTAGACTTGTATGGTCTCGAGGAAACGCCATCGGCAATATCATTAATGTCAGTGCCATCTGATAGCAGTGTGCAAGATTATTCAAGGCGCCATAATATTGAGCTATTTAACAAGGGCGTAGCTGGAATCAACGTTTCGCCAATATCGGCTAAAAAGTTCCTGAACGTAAATTATGCCCGCAAAAAGTTCAAAGATGTTTCAAACGGCATTCGGACACACATATTTGGGGATCAAGCGGAGGAGGATGACCTGGAACAATTGAAAGTGAAAGCAGCCGAATATGACGAAATAATCGCGCAGCTAAAGGACCGGTATGCTGATCCAGAAACTTCTAGGGACGATCAAGTAAGGATACTTTCGGTTTTACCACAATCTTGGACAAATCAAAGAGTAATGGCAGAATTTGGAATAACAAACAAGTACATCGTATCACAAGCTAAATTCCTTGCAAAGCACGAAGGTGTTTTAGCTGCCCCTAACGAAAAGCTGGGACACGGTCTGAACCCGGAAATAAAAAACCAAATTTTGCAATTTTACGACAGTGATGAGATTACACGAGCAACCCCTGGTATGAACGACTACGTTTCAGTGAGGAGTGAAGGTAAGAGGGTTCATATTCAAAAGCGCCTTTTAGTTTGTTCATTAAGAGAAGCTTTCATTAAATTTCAAGAGATGCATCAAAATGCTGTTGGGTTTAGCTCTTTTGCAGCACTAAGACCAAAGCATTGCAAATTACTTGGCAGCACAGGTTCTCATAACATTTGTGTTTGCACCATTCATGAGAACATTAACTTGATGCTTCATGGTCTTAGAAAATATTCATTCGAGAATGATTATAAATTGTGTTTTGAAGAAATATTATGTAGCTCATCAACTAGAACTAAAAAATGTTACCTCCGTGAATGCGAACGATGTCCAGGCTTTTCAGATTTTGAGAGTAGTTTAACAGACAAATTAGAAAAACGTGGTTTAGTTGAAATATCTTTTGAGCAATGGATTTCAACTGATAGATGTAGTTTAGAGACACTTGTTAAACCAATTGATGAATTTATTGCTTATTTTTGTGAAAAGTTGGAACAATTAGTATCCCACGATTTTGTCAAATCTCAGCAGTCTAGTTTCTTGAGAGATTATAAAAGTTGTCTTAAAGACGGCGAAGTAATAATAATTTGTGATTTTTCTGAAAATTATTCATTTGTTTTTCAAGATGCTGTTCAAAGTAGTTATTGGAGTAATGAGCAAGCCACTATTCACCCTTTTGTCATTTATTACACGGAATCTGGAATACTTAAAAATATCAGTTTCATTGTTATCTCAGAAGTGTTGAAACATGATACGATTGCGGTGCAGGTGTTTATTTCAAAACTAATAAGCTTTTTGCAAACAAAAATTAAAGTAAAGAAAGCTACGTTTATGTCTGACGGGGCAGCATCCCAATATAAAAATAGGAAGAACTTTGCAAGCCTTTGTAAGTTTAAAAAGAAATACAATATTGATGCTGAATGGCATTTTTTCGCAACATCCCACGGTAAGGGACCTTGCGATGCAATTGGTGGTACATTAAAACGAATGGCAAGATATGCAAGCCTTGCTGTACAACATGAACACCCTATAAAAAGTGCATTAGAGTTATTCGAATGGGCGAACCAAAAAAGTGATGATTGTCTAACAAAAATGTCGTTTTGTTATGTATCACATGAAGAGTATGAACAGGGGGTAGCAGAATGGAATGAAATTTACCGACAGACTAAAACGATTGCAGGTACACAAAAGTACCACTCATTCGTTCCAATTTCAGAAAACGAAGTTTTTGTAAAACTGTTTTCGAATGACGAAGAAGGCAGGATTCATAATATATATAAAAGCAATCAATAGTTTATATAATGTTTATGTAATATAAATATAAATCCAACCATAATTCATTATTTTTGTCTTATAACTTTAAGTGAAGCTTTTTCAATCGACGAGCTGTTAAGAGTAAGTAAGAGGCACATACATGTGTTTTCAAAAGGCTAAAAACACAAGAGAAACAATCGTTAGCTATTGTTGTTTAAATATCACGAGTAATTTATGAAAAGGGCGTATTTTTTGAGGTTTTGAAATTTTATTGAAAGAAAATCAGAAATATCTTGAAAACGGTTGCGTTTACGTGGTTTATCATGATATCATTATTGTTTGTAATGATCTCCAAAACCATATTGAAACATCAAAATTTATTTATAAGAATGAATAACTAAAATTTGAAATATACACCAAAGTTCGCTATTCGAAAAACTTTTTTATTATAAGAGCGTCCATCCTAGGGTTTTTTTTAAAGCGTGTCTTTTTTCCTCAAATTTCCAAACAACAAATTAAAAAAATATTAAAAATATTTTTTTTAGATATTTTATTTTTAGTAATTATTTTTGATTTTTCTTGATGAAAAAAAAAATTTTTTTCTGTGTATATTTTTTTAAGAAAGGCTTTTTAGTTCCCTACAATTCCCTTATATAAAGTTTTTCTCTAAATGTAATGGTTTTTGAACTACGATTTTTCAAGTAAAATGTTGGAAAAAACACATACGCCCATCTCAAAAGTTACTCTTGAACCCAAATTATCTTAACACCAGTGGAATTTTTTTTTTCCAACGTACCGAACTCATGTGCCAAGTTTCATCCAAATCAATGATGATCGGGTATGATTTTTGGGATTTCCGGCACATTCTGGATGGAATCCCTCACCTATGATTGTTTATTAACCGCGAAACACGTTAATATTAAATTTGATTGGTGTCGTGTTGTTCCGGAGATTCAAGTTTTGAGATGTTTCAAATGTGGAGAATTTGGACATATGAGCATGGACTGTAAAAATAATATAGCATGCTCTAAGTGTAGTGAAAGTCACACGACATCTGAATGCACATCAACTGCTTTGAAATGTATCAATTGTAAAAAAACTAATAACGAACGTAAAACGAACTTGGACGTAAACCACGGCGCGTTTAGTTATGAATGTGAAATTTTCAAGCGATTATATGAACGAAAATAAAAACAGCCTGCATTTCAATGAATAGCAGCCAAGTTTCAGTAGCAATGTGAGTAAATTCGATATTTTGTACTTCAATATTGCCGGGTTGTCTACAAACTACGTAGAATTGCGTCAGATTGTAGAGGAAAAACGTCCATATTTAGTCTTTTTATCAGAAACGCATATAGTTGACATGCAAGCATTTGATCAATATAGTATTCCGGGATATAATGTGGCTGCTTGTTTATCACATTCTAGACACACTGGCGGCGTTGCTATTTATGCTAAAGAATCAGTTCAGTTCAAGCTTCAATTGAACGAAGTTTGTGACAGCAATTGGTTTTTAAGCATTGCAGTTGTTCGAGGCATGCAGATCGGTAATTATGGTGTATTGTATCATTCTCCCAGTTCTAGTGATCAGCGTTTTATTGAAATTTTGGAAAACTGGTATGAGATTTTCGTAGATTCTAGTAAACTAAACGTGCTTGCTGGTGATTTTAATATAAATTATTGTGACATTAATAATTCGAAGCATTTGAAACGATTAGCAGATTTCTTTAATTTAAAACAATTGGTTAATTGTTAAAACTTTGATTGACCATGTGTACTGTAATTTTGATTCTGTTAGTGTTGTTATAAACTCTGACTTGAAAGTAACTGATCATGAAACCATTATTATTAACGTTGAAGATAATACTAATGGTGACAGTGATTATGTGAAATTAAAATGTTGGAAAAAATATTCGAAACAAGCTATTTCAAGACTTGTCGAAAGAAGTGTGGATTTTCATATAAATACCGGTTCTCTTGATCAGAAATCAGCTGTTTTGACAGACGTATTAAAAATATGTACCAATAAACTAGTTGAAAATAAATTTGTGTTAGTAAAGAACTCGAACAGCTGGTACAACTTGGATCTTTTGCGTCTCAAACGTAAAAGAGACAAGCTGTACAAAAAATGGCGTAGAACTAATAGAAATATCTTTTTGAATAGGTACAAAGTCGCGCGTAACAAATATTCGCAATGCGTTAAACAAACTCGTTGTGAATATATTCAGAGGAAAATTGATTTGCATCAAAACAACAGCAAAGAGTTATGGAAAATTTTGAAATCTTTGTTAAAACCTAGTAATTGCAAACCGCGATCCATAACCTTCAATGGCACATTAGAACAGTCAGAGGACACCATTGCATGTAGATTTAATGAATATTTCAACGATAGTATTTTGTCAATCAATCAATCCATTGATTTAGTAGATGAACCAGACGAAATAAAACAGCCGATTAATATTAACTGTAGTTTTGAAAGTTTTCACCCAATAACGTTAGAGGATCTTAAATCTATTTGCTTTTCTTTGAACAAAACGGCTGGAGTGGATAACGTAACTGCAAGAGTAGTACAAGATTGCTTTAATGTCATCGGAAACAACCTGCTGGACCTTATTAATGAATCGCTGCAAACAGGGCACGTGCCACAAGTTTGGAAAGAATCTTTAGTTATTCCCATTCAAAAAGTCGCTGGAACGATTAAAGCCGAAGAGTTTCGTCCTATTAACATGTTGCACACTTTAGGGAAAATTTTGGAACTTGTTGTAAAAGGCCAGCTGTTAACGTATTTAACTAGTAATAATTTGATTGCACCGGAACAATCGGGATATCGCGAAGGTCATTCATGTGAAACAGCGTTAAATTTAGTTTTAGCAAAATGGAAAGAAAATGTAGAGCGTAAAGATACGATTGTTGCTGTTTTTTTGGATCTGAAACGCGCTTTTGAAACGATTTCTCGGCCCTTGTTGTTAAAATCAATCAAGCGCTTTGGATTTTCGGGTTCTGCATACAGATGGTTCGAAAGCTATTTGTCTGACAGAACTCAACGGACGGCTTTTAATGATTCTGTTTCGAGCCCTGTGGAGAACAGCCTTGGCGTACCACAAGAGAGTGTATTAAGGCCCATTTTATTCATTCTATATATTAATGACATGCGACGAGTCTTGCGATTTTGTGATATTACCTTTTTGCTGATGATACCGTGTTGTTCATTGCAGCTAAAAGCCTCGAGGAGGCCGTTTCACATTTGAATGCAGATTTACGTTCTCTAAGTAGATGGTTAAAGTTCAAACAGTTGAAATTAAACATAAGTAAAACTAAATTCATGGTAATTTCGCGGAATCGAGTTAACGAAGACGTCTCTGTTAAAATTGATGATGTGACAATTGATCGCGTTCGTGAGATTAAATATCTTGGCGTGATTATTGATGATAGATTAAAATTTGACTCTCACATTGACGATGTCATCAAGAAAATAGCCAAGAAGTACGGTATTCTCTGCCGATTGAAAAACGATTTAACTATTGCTAGTAAAACACAATTGTACAAATCAATCATCTCTCCTCACATTGAATTTTGCCCTTCCATTTTGTTTTTAGCTAATCAAACACAAATATCGAGGTTACAGCGTTTGCAAAATAAGATAATGCGGTTGATCTTGAGATGTAACAGGTTCACTTCCTCCTCTTTTTTGTTAGATGCCCTACAGTGGCTATCGGTGAAGCAGAGAGTTGTGTATTTGACAATGGTGTTCATTTTTAAAGTAATAAACGGTTTACTGCCTCGATATTTGTGTAATCGAATTGAAAGAGGAAGTGACATTCATAGATATAACACTAGAAACGCGGATGATGTTAGAACACCATATTTTTTGTACGGAGCTTCACAAAATTCGTTGTTTTAAGGTATAAATGTTTTCAATTCGATGCACATCAAACGTGCAGCAACATTAACAGATATTAAGAGACAATGTATTTCACACATCAAAGCTGCCTTTTGAACAGCTACTCTGTTAACTTTTTACTCTTGACTAATTTTGTATCTTGACGATGTTATTACAACGGATATTTTGTATGGTTTATTGTTAAATGTTTTATATTTGTCATGGGGCACAAACAAACTATATTTTTCGCCTCGATGATGATGATGGATTTAAAGTTTTTATTTTGTTATTGTAATTTAAAGTAGTCTTTATTTTTTGTGTAGTCTTCAAAAGTTTGAGCCTCGCGCGCGGTATACAGGTATAAAGGACTTCTTTTTGAATTTACAAAAAAAATATTGGCCTTTGATGCTTGAGAAGATGCCATGAAATAGTAGTGGGTTGTCTGGCTGATTGTCGGGGAATTCTTTGTCAGTTCTGTTGTGGTTGAAAGTAAAAGTTTGACTAAGGCCGGTCCAGGATTTTTTCGGTTTGGAAATTTTCTTGATTTCCCTGTTTGGGGATATCCTTGGTCAGCCCAAAACTAAGGTGGCGGTTCCATTCGTGTTGAAACCTCACTCTGTAGCGGGCAAGATCGGATATTGGCTTGTATTTTGATAATGTCCTTGTACAGAATTCTGTGATTTGAATTGTAATAGAATTTTCTGATCGCTGGGTTTATTTGCGAACATTTGTGGTTGACATCAATAGCTTTTCACAATTATATCGCTGTAAAGCAAATGAACAGTTTTGGAAGAAGTTTATATCTGTAGATACAATCAGTTCGTTTTTGGTTTTGCATAACTGGTTGAATTGTTTTTAAATAAATTATCTAATAGATAAATCGTCTAGCTCAAACCTTTGTAGGGGTAAGTGGCGGGACCATCATCATCATCATCATCATCATCATCATCAGACACTCTTTCTGATAAATCAGTTTGTTGACTGTGCCTGTAGTGCCGAAAGATTTACTCTTTTTGCCACACGAGCAAATCGATTGCCAAACATTATATATTTTGGGAAATTTCGATGCTTTCATCGTCCTTAAATGCTCAGCTGTAGCATTTATGGTTATGGCAGCTAATTTTTGGTCATAACCAGATGTCATTCCTATTTTACCAGCCACCTTTCGAACAAAGATATCCTTTTAACCTTTCGGTCCATGCCAGGATTAGAACGTCCATTGTTTTTATCTTTTCTCGGTTTTCGACAGTCAACTCAAGTTGACTCAAGATGCGTAGAAGTTCCACAGGAGGAATAACAATAATAATAAATCGTACCCATTAATGGGTAAAGGAAGCTTACCGTATACGGTAGGTCCACGTATCTTTCCTCACCTGTCTACTATGATACTCGTATCATTTCTTTGACATGCTTCGATTATCAATATTGACAAGAAAATAATCGGGCATCATCTAATTATTTTCAGTATTTTTTCTAGTACTGGCTAAGTATGTGTTAAATTAGATTAGATTAGATTAGATTATTCTTGAATTCATGACTGAAGTTCACGGTTCTGGGCTCGTATTTTTATCCGTGCATTTTGTATAACGGAAATTCAAGAACAATCAAGAGTTAATTGGAGCTCCTTTAGTGCCTAACTAAGTAGTTTAAGGTTGAAATATGCTGCGCCTTCCTAAAATTATTTTTGAACGATAATTGAAGAGCTTTCTTACCTATTATATCATTGTCGTTATTTGAATCACATCCCAACACTCGAGCCAACTTTCTTGCTTTGGTTTCAGGATCGGTTTGAATCATCGCTTTAGAGCAGGAATCTCCGCTTTGACAAATCACCCGGTGAAAATATTTTCTTGAACAGAAAATTATATATTAGAAAAAATATTTACTTAAAGATAAATAACCTGAACATTTTCATATAAAGTAAAACGTCACGAACTATTACTATATTAAGTAATAAAATAAACCATACTGTTGTTGATTTCATTCATTACGTACCTGGAATTAGGTGATAAGTAGTGCAAATAGCTTGACCAAGCACCAGCGCTTTCCCCGAAGAGGGTAACATTATCAGCATCCCCGCCAAAGTAACAAATATTTTCGTTCACCCATCTCAGTGCAAGGAGCTGTGTATCAATTATGATTGGTATAAAAGGTGACTAAACCCCCAAAGCCATTGTTCTCACTTGATCCTTTAATCCGGCGTTTCCACTGATTCCAGCATTGGGTAAGCAAAGAAAACCCAACGGTCCTAAGCGATAGTATATCGTTACCACAATTACACCTTCCTGGACAAGGTGCTTCGGATCGTATATTAAGCTACTGGCCGTTCCGTATCGGAAACCTCCTCCGTGAATGTAAACCATTACAGGATAGCTGGAAGATGTCTCAGTCGGTAAGCCAGGTGTATAAACATTCAAATACAGTATATCTTCTGAACCGTAGACTGGCCATTGCAATATAATGAAATCTTGAACAGCAAACCCTTTATCCGAGCTACAATTGATCGGCGAATTGGTGAATTTCTTCAGAGGAACCGGAGATCGAAATCTCAGATTTCCAACTGGTGGTTCTGCGTAAGGGATGCCTTTGAAGTAATGATAGCAGTTTCCATTGGGAAGTTTCGACGTTACACCTTGCACTGTGCCTTGCTTTATTTTCACTGGTGGCCGCTCAATATAAGGCCAAAAACTTATGGTAATGTTGCGTATGTAAAATGCAATAAAATAAAATCCAAGCCGCATAAGTGCAGCGATATACTCGAGTGTTAAACCCATTTGGATTAAATTTCTGCAGGTTACGGTTGGGTTGGATGAAACGTTTTCTTATCGCCTGCTTCTAGCAGTGCAATCTAATCGACTGAGCAGTGCTTAGAACTAGGGTTGCACTAGGTTGTGCGAAACAACAGGCAATTAAATTGGCACCATAGCATGGGGTGATTAAAGGTTAACAATATTCGTTTACAATAATACGGTAAAAAGTGTAAACTCAATTTCCCGTTTAATTAATTTGTTTGCATTTTTTCTCAATAAACCATCAAGCTAGTCTAGGTGCCGTGCTAAGAATAACTTTACCGGAATGATCACCGTATCTTTCAGACTGAATACTTCAATAGTCCGTTCAAGTTGCAACCTAATATTATAAATTCAATTTCAACTTCATCTTCAAAAGGCAAGCGTGGCAGAAAACCACTGTCCTTCGAATAAAGTAGTGAAATTCTCAAGCGCTGAAAAACAGCTGAGTTGAGAGCACAGTATCACAGTATCTGCTACCGTCGATCAATTTCTTCACGATAATAGGGTTCTCAATTGAGAATATTAGCATTTATGATATTTTAATGGTATATTCGCTACTTCATAGAACACAGGTTCACCCTTGGGGGTAATCATGGATACACATGAAACAAACATAATATGTTATAATACATCCTATATTTTGAACCAGAGATCGAAATTCTCACTCAGCTGGGTGAAAACCATGCTATCTCTCAAGCAGGTTGTCGAAGAGTGGCGCACCGTTCACTTTTTCATCTCTCCTTTTTCGCCGATAATTCATTATCCTCTCTCTTACGTATGCGAAAATATCTCTCTCCAAAATTCAACGAAAATGTTTTCCCATGTCACATTTTTCACTGACAACATGCTCGTAAAACCTAAATCGTATACGAGGAGCAAAACCGAAAATAACGCCAAACCGGTGCACACTGGTACCGCCATGGACCATCATTATCGAATTATAATGACATAATACAACATAAAACATGAAGACTGGTGCATTTCCAGGTGTCAAAAAGTAAGTGAAAAATAATTATCGGCATCTAGGATTCACTGAAAAAGATACGATTTATCAGCTACTCATGCTCTCCGAAAATAATATATCCCTGTTGCTTTTCTCGCGAAAACTGCTGTGAGCGTATAATAGTCTCTCGCATCTCACATTCTCATATGCTTCTCCAAGCGGGTGAAAAAGGACGTTTCTCTTCTCAAGTAGGCGAAAATTTCAGTCTCTGTTTTGAACCCTATGAGGTTTCATGTGCATCCACTTGCATCCCCGCCAGCTAAAGGGCTATGAAAAACGTATATTTTTCACAATAAAACTACTATTACTTCTCCCATAAAGGTTTTAGACGTAAGGTGAGTACAAAGAAAATTTATATTTTGATTATTTGTACAACTTTGTAGAACATTATTTTGACCTAAAACTGCACATTTATTAAATAATCACAAAAAACTAGTTCCCATGGCCCACCATTTTAAAAAACACGTACCTCGGCACAGTGACCAGATAGAAGGTTGATGTTTTTAGCAATGTTGTTTGTATTAAAATTATCTACAACTTTGCCTAGTGTCTTCGGCTCTCATCATTTAATAAAAAATCAAGTTTGCAGCGGCACCTGTGGTGAATCTGCGAACTAAGATTTGTCACCTTTAAATGCGTTATATTTTTTGAAAATTTTCATCTGAAGACCCCAAAATGTTACGAACGCGATTTTACGAGTTATTGTAAAAAGTTCATGTTTTTGGCGTTTCGTCCCACAGTGCGAGGGTTGCAATCAGGGAGGTAGGAAACATGTTTTTTTTATAATTTTGATTAAAAAAAAAACAGCAATGATACTTATAATTCCACTTTTCAGTATTATTCTGCCTCCAATCAGGAAAACATGAAATGTATGTCTATGAGACGGTAAATAATTGTCCTAAAAAAATAACAATATGGAAAATCGCATATGTTTGTTTTTCTGTAATATTTATTATTATTAAATAAGCTTCTAAAACGAAACGTGAACTATATTACCACTAACGCAATACTCGACAATTGTAAATAAATTTTAAAGTGACAAAATGTTTAATGATGAGATTTTTATCTTATGCATAATAGTTTTTAAACCAAATCCTGCACAGAAAAGAAATATGAACATTAGCAAAAGCACATTCCAAAATATCATACACAACTATATCGTGAATTCATATTTCTCGTGTAAATTTAAGCGAATGGCAATGTACATAAATGGAACACTAAACAACGTTGAACAGTAAATAGTTTTTCGGAAATATACGTTGTATGTCACTGCAGTTTGGCGAAGTCAAATTATTTTCAAACGATCCTATGTAAAACTGCTTTTACTAGTAGAAACAGCAAGCTTCATTTTGAACAAATCGGACGCCATATAAGATCGTTGCTTAAGTCTTCGTGGTCGTTGAAAATTATCTACACAGCAAAATAAAAGGGAAAAAAACGTGTAAAATTTCCCCTAGTTTAATTCCAAGCCATAGAAGGCGTAAACAACGAAATTGTTTGCAATCTTTCATGCGCCATACAATAATGTTAGCAATCTTTCATACAACAGGCTAGATTCAGGCGTTATCTGGCTAAAATTTACATGAAATAATCCATTATTTTCTGCCAAATCTAGCATTCCCTCATTGTGCAGTAGATAACGCAGAAAATTCAATGTTTCTTTTTATCTGTGTAAGTTTCCACACATCTAAACATTTGTGTATCAGTACACGACTAGCAGGCACGAAAAATCCTTTTCTAAGATGATAATAAATAAAAATAAAGGGAGATTATTTATTAGTACTAGAAAAAGCGGTAAGATGTTTTGCAAACATACGCTCTTCAAAAGCTCAATCACCATCAGTTAACAGATGAAAAGCTTTGTTTGCAAATGCTTTTGCTTTTTCCTGTGCTGATTCAGAATCTCCCTTTATTTCTATTTTGGCGTTGATTTGAATGAACCTTCCATGTTTACCTCTCGAGTACTTTTTTAAAAGGACGTAAGTCACAAAATGTAAACAAACGCGTTGTTCATGGAATGTTATTAAAAAATCATGTATATATGCCCATATTTGTTGAACTTTCTGATGGATTATTTTTTAGATTTTGTTTATTGATTGATTTTTTTAGCAAAGATATTTTTACACCGTTTTGTTTCAGAAAAAACTAATACGTCAAATTGTTAATATCGACGTATCTGTGTGAAATATGACAACTTTACGTAACATTTCGACGTATCAACATTGTCATTCGCAGAATAACGTATCATTTTGACGCAAGTAACATGCCATCTATCATACTGACTTATCAAAATCTTTTTCTATTGCAAACCGTTGTAAGAAACATTTTTCTTAATGAAACTTGAATTTTCACTCCTAGTGTAAGTTTTAAGCACAGTGATATAATATCTTCTACCAATGTGTCATTCAGTGGAATTTAGTTGTGACAAACATGTCTGGTTTTAAAATAGGAATAAAAATAAATTCAAAAAATTTTAATGCTGATTTTCTCATTTTCGTCCAAATGTTACTTACGTCCATTTGAAAAAGTACTCGAGCAACTGTTCCACAAGAATATGAACAACATTACAAGACGGTATAAAATTAAGCTACGACCTGTAAAGTTACTGTGAAATCAAAATAAGTCATGTAATATTATGTAGACGGAGATGTTCGTTCATCGCATCGCCATGAGGCACCAAGAGTGGACAGTAATATTTGGTAGAGTGAAAGATATGAAGAGAAAGTGTTGAAAGTTCCGTCAGTGTACGGTAGATTGGAAATAGAACAGAAGTAATGAAAATTGAGCGAAAGGGCATGGGTAAAGAAGTACTCGAACCAAGGACGTTACCTTTGCCTAACATCCCACTGCGGGGTAGGTCGAGGCACAGACGAGTCTGCCACCTCAACAGGCAAAAGTAACGTATTGGTACGCGCAGGTAGAAAAAATAACAATTAGAGTATGTAATATTAGTTTCTCACATAATTTTACATCTTCATGTAAAAGATGTGCTCTTGTTGCGATGCTATCTCGATAACCTTTTCACAGATTGTTATGGAATTTTGCCAACGCAAATACTGAAGCAAATTCAAAAATCTCCTCAATTTTTATCCACCTGCTAAGAAGTTAACTAGGGCTGCAAAATGGTGAGTCAACAACTGTGATGGAGCGTGCGCCTCCGCAACATAGCTCTGGTCCTCACAAGTTCCTACCTTATGCTTCCACGGGTCAAGAGATGACAAAGACAACCAGCTAAGGGTTGTGTACTAAACTGGTAGTGCAGCCTGGGCACTTCTGTCCTTCTGACTTCAGCTAGATTGAGGAGGTGCGTGCTGAGCGTCTGTTCACCAGCGGCTGATTAAGAAACGCTGTATCTCGTCAGCTATACCTTAGGAGGCAGTCCCACCAAAGCAAAGTAGGCAGCGCGATAAGCTAGCATGCTGAAATCTTACCCTACCACGACAAATTTAAGTATTCTTTATACGGTTTATAATTTTGGATCATCCATGGAATTTCTGAGTATTGTATGAAAATTAAAAAAAAAAAATTTCTTCATGGCAATAATAATGCAAGTCCATTTACAATTGCAGCAGGACCACAATCGAAAGTCATGCAGACAGTACACATGTTATTCTCATTTTATATTATAACATCGTTTCACAATATTTTGTATGCTATTTTCAGCTTTGCATTTATGCATCGTCGTAAGTTTTAGTCCACCGAAGCGAGATAAGGCGCTATAACCTTTGCAATTATTACCAGGCTTTTGCTTCAAATGCCAAAAGTTCACTCACAGGCAAATGGAACATAAACTAATCTTTCGAGCATCTATGCTCCCAACGATAAAGTACAAATTATCACACTGTTCATCTCTACATGGAAGCGTTTGGTACGGGAGGTCCACGCTTTCTTCCTTCCCTTGATTCAGAGGAGTAGAGCGCTTTAGATCTTTCAGGAATCGCTCTAGTTCTTGGAATCCTCTCTGCGGCACATACTACGCAGTTGGCCAGGCCGATGCCAAGAAAAATGATGTATTCAAGAAACCATCATTTTCCAGGATGCCTTCAAGAATTGGCTGCGTTAGTGTGAGATTAGATTAGATTAGATTAGACATGCTAAGAAGTTAACTAACCATTGCACAGTGATCCAGAATGTGAATTTAGCTGGACAGATACATTTTCAGTCTAAGTTTGAAATTTAGGAGCAAAATTGTCTTCTTAAAGGTTGTCTCTAATAACAAGGCGCTTCTTTTGGTGTGGATGTAAACTAGGATGGTCCTTATTTTCAGAGAAATCAAAAATCTAATTTTTTATTTGCAGAAATGAAGGCATGCACTTTTGAAAAAAGTTGTAGATTGAAAAATTTGATGCAACTTTGATTGAGAAAATTTTTCTGTACCTTTTGATTTGACCGAATAAGAGCATCTTTTCCTGCGTAGCTTAGGGTGTCCCTATGAAAATCAGTTATTTTGCTGTAACTTTTTTATTTAAATATTTTTAGCAAATTTGTGTTGCCATTGATTTTACACACTAACAAAATTTCAAGTAAATGTGTGTCCCCTGAGACCGACACATGCAATCGTCCTTTAGCACATAAGAGTGAGTTGAAAGAGACAAGAAAATAAATTCAACAAACACATATTTTGTCGAATTGCGTATGCGTCAGGAGGCATAATCTCACACGAAATCTTTCCTTACGTTCCCCGACTTTCTACAAACATGAATTACGTCTCGTGTAAAATGCATAATTTCTAAGTGTGTAGAATAATAAAAATGACAACTTTTGATGTGCTGAAATTGTCTCTATCGTATTTCAAACAAAAGTTATTATGGTTTTTGTGTACAAAATAGGCCTTTTTAAAATGTTGATTTTCCTAGTTTGGGCAAACCAAGAAAATATTTCTCAACAGCATTTTTAAGGATTTTTATTGTTGTATATAACTGGAAACTGAAAATAGATTATTTTTTTGAATTGAGTCAAACACATTTGAAAAGGGGGTGAGTTTATAAGGAAATGGTTAATTACGGGCAAACGGTAATATATATCGGCAAGATTTGAACGTCAAAAATTTCAACTTTTTAAGTTAGAAAAATCATATCAATACACTAAGGATTTTTTTACACGTTTTTTTTGCACGTTTTTTTTGCACGGCTTTTTTTGCACGGATTCCGGAATTCAAACGGTTTTTTTTGCACGGTTTTTTCTAACCCGTGTAAAAAAAAACGTGCTAATTCCAAAAAAAAAACCGTAATAAGTAAACCGTATAAGTTTGTTGGCAAATTTGAAATAAAAAAGCCTTTTTTTCTCTAGGGACACCTAAATTATCTAAGGAAAATTGTCCTGGTGAAAGTCTTTACTTCCGATATTATTGATGAGTAATTTTGCTATAGGTTTTTTTTCTTCTGTTTGATCATAGTAGATCAACCATTTTCCGTTAGAAGTGCTGTTTCGTAATTAGTGTTCGGAAAGAAACACAGTTACGCTAGTTAGAGCTCGTTTATGAGATCACACTGTGAATTAAATCAATAGCTGCTGCAAATCATAGTGATGAGCGTAAATGTGACTTTCGCAGTAAATTTCACGGAAAAGGAAACTAAAACCATTCACCAAAAGCTACAGGAGAACTCACCAGAACCGCCTGCGGGAAATAAAATCAAAATTTACCACCGACACATTGGGATTAGCAGCGGCGTCAAGTGCAAGGACAGAATGTCGTCGTAAGTCTGGGAAGGTATTTTTAAAAATGCGAGAAATCCAGAATCAGATCTTGTAGACTCATTCACATCTGAAACCAGTCATGATGCCGCTGTATTTTTGTCTCCCGAAAAGACCGGCTTCGTACGTTACAATTATTTCAGCTAGGCACAATGCATGGACGTATAAATTACCACTATGGAGCTGGGTATTAATCTATATCCTTCGTACAACACTATATTAGAAGCTAAAGAGGTTTGCTATCTTTCTGGTATAAACATTTCTGGCAATATGTGACATCATAATAAATCCTATAATTACTTTAGGACCTAACTAATTGCTTTAGGACCTAACTGATCATACTGCAAAGCGCCTAATTGAGTACAGCAAGTGTTTTGATTGGTTCTTATGTTCGTTTAAATCTAAAACTTACTGTTTTATTGCTAAAACGATGTAATTTGGTAAAATTGTAACACAGCTTTTTGATTTCAAATGCCAACAAAGATGTTTGCAGGTGATTTTTTTTTTTGAGGTGGAACACAAAATGATAAAAGTATTGACGTATAAATCTTGTCAATAGATCCTACCGTCAGCAAGTAATTAACGATTTTCTTATATAATTACGCCCTGTTCAAATATACTTGACTCAATTTAAAGAAATAATCTATCTCCAGTTTTCAGATATGATAAACAATAATAAAAATCTTTTCAAATGCTGCCGGAATTCTTTGTTTGGTTTGCCCCAACTAGAGAAATCATCATTTGAAAAAGGCCTGTTTTGTTTACAGGAACTATAAATACTGTTGTTTTACATACCATAGAGACAATTTCGGCAAAAAAAAAACGTACAAAGTGAAAAGAAGGCTTAACCTTGATGACAAGCAAAATTTCACAGCAAAAAGGAGCTTTACACAAATTTTTGGCAAACATTTACTTGTATCATAATGAACGACAAAACATACGTACTAGAATACTTTAAACAGCTTCCAAGTCTGGCTTATCTCACCGCAATGCAAAGGAATGCCGTTGCCGAGCATTACCGAACGAAGAAGGTGTTCTAGTTATATATTATCATTATTTCATTTAAAAAGGCCGTGCGTTTCGAAGTAACTACTCCGTTACTGAACCGAACTAGTGTAATTGCACAGAGAACCACATAGATGGAGCTTAGGAGTAGCTTTACATCTTCAATGTACAAGTTCACGAATTCACTCTATTCTTAGAACAGTACCGCCGCCAGCTATGTCCTCGCGGTCTTTGGGGAGGGACAAGGATAATTAGTTTGACAATTATTGATAGAGGTCGTGTTTACATCTGCGTCTCAAAAATTGTCAAGGGTAGGATAGTTTTTGTGTAAGTGAGGCAGCTTATTTTCAGATCATGGATGCACTGTGATGAGTAATGTGACGATAAAAGATATTTTTAATTCTAGTGATGATAGAAAGAGGCAAGTGACAAATGGCACGGAAGAGGACGGGCCTGGGATTTAACTCCCTAACCATCTGCTCAGTAAGCAGAACGGGTTACCACTGAGCTACAGACAAAGAAGGTGTCCAAATTCCCGAAAAAGTATTTGATCTGGCAGGCCATATGTACTTGTGGTCGAAAATCTAAAAGTTTCGTCTCTACCAGCACTATCAATAAGGATGTGTACGAGAAAGAATGTCTGCAACGCGGTTGCTGTCATTTATCAGAAGCTGCGACTCTCCAGCTCTGTTTTGGCCTTTATCTTTATCTTTATCTTTATTTGGAGCAGGGAAAAGCCCGTTTGAGTAGAGCTGCAGCTGTGAGCTCTTTCTCAAATGGGCGCAAAAAACCTCCTCTTCTTTTCGTATCAACAGACTGTTACATAGTTTCCAAATGATACAATGATTGCTTAAATCTACTTAACGAACAATACATAATAATAAACTACCTTGAACTAAAAAAGATCTAACGTGTGTTGTTATGTGGAGGTGCGAGTGCTTTGTAAAATCTTTTTCGAAGAGTGGAACGAGGAACATTGAAGTCAAATTCGTTGGAACAGCGGTTGAAGGATCTACACATACTTGCAAATGGTTCGTTATGCCCGTAATTTGTTCGAGCACCATGTAGGAAAAGGAACGAAGACGAACGAAGTTGACGATAGGGAATATTTATGTTTAGACGCGACAACAGTTGAGGACAATCGATTTTCGATTGAAGAAGGTCAGAAACAAAGAGCGTTTTTGAAACTTCACGACGTATACTCAGTAACTCTAGACCTATAAGTTCACATCGCGCATCGTAGCTAAGCAGATTGATTGGATCATTCCATGGAAGGTGTCTTAAAGCGAAACGCAGAAATTTGCGCTGAATTGCCTCGATTAGTAATATGCTATTCTGATAGTACGGTGCCCAAACGATAGACGAATATTCTAATATTGACCTCACTAACGAACAGTTCAGTGATTTTAAACATTGAATGTCTTTGAAGTTTTTTGCAATGCGAAATATGAAACCAAGTGTCTTAGAGGCTTTGGAGGTTATAAAAGCGACTTGTTCCCTAAACGTCAATTTGGTGTCTAACAACACACCTAGATCCTTAACAACAGATTCTCTCTTGAGAATTGTAGATCCAACCTTATAGTCAAAGTCAACTGAACTGCGTTTGCGAGAAAACGAGATAACGGAGCATTTACCAGCGTTCAGATCCATACGATTCGTTTCACACCACTCGGTGAATATATCAAGCTGAGTTTGTAAAAATGAAGCGTCGTGAATATCATTGACAGCCCAATACAGTTTAAAATCATCGGCGAAAGAAAGTTTGAAGGATCCAAGTAACAGATTAACATCATTGAGATACACTAGAAATATTAACGGCCCTAGGTGGCTACCTTGTGGTACTCCTGATGGAACGAGAAAGTAAGGTGAAATTGAGTCCCCCAATTTGATAGCCATTTCACGGCCACTCAGGTAGGATTGAAGCCAATCGAGGAAAGATCCAGAGAAACCGAGACGTTCGAACTTCGCAATAGTAATCCAATGGTTGATTTTATCGAATGCCGCCGAGAAATCCGTATAGATCGAATCGATTTGTTGCCCTATCTGTAGAGCTTTAGCGATGAAAGATGTGTAAACAACCAAATTGGTACTTGTTGACCGTTTCGGCATGAAACCATGTTGATGTTCAGAGATGTAATGGTAGCAGTTGTGTGATAAATAGCTGTAAATCACTTTTTCAAATAACTTCGAAACGGCACACAGAGCAGCTATTCCACGATAATTGCTGACCTCACGTTTGTTTCCTTTTTTGAATACAGGAAAGATATATGATTTTTTCCATTTGTTCCATTGCCTCTGGTCACTATGCGAAGTCCATCCTGCAATGGTATGAGGTACAAGAGGTCAAATGTGTGCCAAAACAGGCAAGCATACAGTACCGATGATTTCAAGAGAAGATGAAGAGTCGTCACTGTGGATACCGTACGGAACCTGATGGCGGATGTACCACAGAAAGTTCGATAATTTTTCAGAAAGAAGGATTAACGCTTCAATCCACTGTTTCTAATGTAGAAATTATTATAGTGAAATAAACAACCAGTTTTATTGAATTATGTGTTAAATTTTCTACTGCAATTATTCATCGTTTGGTATAGCGATCGATTCTGGAATTCTATATGGGATTCACGGTAAACATTCTCTTGTCGCTGAATAGGAAGTTCATGATTTTCTTACATCGCTCGACTCGTAGCTCCCGGAAGCGTTTGTGAGTTTTTTCCATGTCCTCAACTTCGCCCCGCAATCTTTCTTTACGATCTTCCATGCTGTTCCATGTTTCAACACCTTCAAAAGCAACTTCCGATCCTTATTTTTTTTTTTTTTAATAATCATTTATTTGTACAGGCTCAATCGAATTAACTTTACAGAGCCAAATTTTCATATTTTTATACATCATTTATCTTAAAACTAAAGTTAGGAGGATAGAGCCGATTACTCGCGGCCGTCTCGAGGTTAATAGGAATAACAAATTACGGATGGGAAGGAGGGTGGGAATTTAAAGTATGGTTACATAACACATTAAATTTAAATTCAAAATTATCTAAACACTAACTATACAACTTATGGTTTTCTTTTGAATTGAACATTTCTTCAAAAAGAAAAAAAAACACACACACACATACACGTATTAAAAAAAAACTTATTCTAAACATACAGGTTAAACTAACTACAATCTAATGCTAATGTTAGTCAAAAACACATAAATGAGTTTCATGTACTCCAAATCACGTACAGCCAAAATATCTCGAATTGGCACATTGGGTTGTCTACCTCGAGCCCGAAGGGAATCATAAAGCTCAGATCTGACTCCAGAATGCTCAGCACAAGACCAAATAACGTGATCTGCGTCCTGATAGCCTTGTCCACATTCACAGAGATTGCTGTCGCTCAGCCCAACCCGGTATAAATGAGCGTTCAAAGAATAATGATTGGACATGAGGCGAGACATGACACGAATGAAGTCTCGACCCACATCCATCCCGCTAAACCAAGATTTCTTCGACACCTTTGGGATGATAGAATGTTGCCATCGCCCCAAATCTCCTTTACTCCATTTATACTGCCAGCTGACGAGTGACTGTTGACGAAAAATAGGAAAAAATTCGTTGAAGGCGATTTGTCGATCACAAATATCGCCTTCCATAGCGCCCACCTTTGCAAGCGAGTCCGCTTTCTCATTGCCCGGAATTGAACAATGAGAAGGGACCCATACAAAGGTGATGATAAAATAACGCGAAGATAAAGCACTTAGAAGCTCCTGTATTTTCATGAGAAAATACGAGGAGTGCTTTACCGGCCTCAATGAGCGAATAGCCTCTATAGAACTGAGACTATCCGTGAAAATGAAGTACTGATCCGGTGTTAATGAGGCAACAATTTCTAGCGTAAAATGTATTGCCGCTAATTCAGCAACATATACGGAACAAGGAGCTTGAAGTTTACGGTTGGCGCTATAAATTTCATTAAATATACCAAAGCCTGCTGACTCCTCTATCAAAGATCCGTCAGTGAAGAACGATTTAGTGGAATCAACTTGGCCAAACTTTGCAGCAAATATCACCGGAGCAATCATAGGACGATGATGCTCTGGGATTCCACGAAGCTCCTGCTTCATGGATAAATCAAAATGAACCGAATTGTCGAAATCGGAGAAGCAAACACGATTGGAAATGTTCGGCGAAGGGCTGACATCCTGTGTTATGTACAAATGGTACAAAGTCATGAAACGAGTTTGAGGATTGAACTCAAGGAGCTTCTCAAAGTTTTCGATTACCTGAGGGTTCATAACTTCACACCTGGTGAGGAGCCGGAGAGATAATTCTGTAAACCGATCCGAGAGTGGCAACATGCCAGCCAGCACTTCAAGACTCATGGTGTGAGTCGAGTGCATGCAACCTAACGAAGACACCGATACTGAATACGTTCCAGTTTAATGAAATGCGACCGAGCCGCTGACTGAAAACAAAAGCTACCGTATTCCATAATCGACAAAATCGTTGTCTGGTACAACGTTAGACGATCTTGTGGATGAGCTCCCCACCAGGTCCCGGTAATTGTGCAGAGAAAGTTGATCCTTGGCTGGCACTTTCGCTTCACATACTCAATATGGGATCTCCAGGTGCACTTAGAATCGAACCAGACCCCAAGATATTTAAATGACATAGAATGAGTTATCGGCTTACCCCAAATTTGAAGCTTCGGTTGTGCAGGGTTATGCTTCCTTGAAAAAACTACCAACTCAGTTTTCTCCGTAGAGAATTCGATACCTAGCTCTAGAGCCCAAGTAGACAAATTGTCCAAGGTATCCTGTAAGGGTCCTTGCAGATCGACCCCATTGGGTCCCGTGACAGACACTACGCCGTCATCTGCAAGTTGTCTCAACGTACAGTTGTCATCTAGACAACCGTCAATGTCTTTGACATAAAAATTATACAAAAGGGGGCTTAAACATGATCCCTGGGGGAGACCCATGTAGCTAAATCGTGAAGCTGTAGAGGTTCCATGAGAGAAGCTCATATGTTTCTCTGACAGCAAATTGTACAAAAAATTATTCATTAATGGTGAAAAGCCACAAGCGTGGAGTTTATCTGAAAGAACTTCAACAGATACTGAATCAAAAGCTCCCTTTATATCCAAGAATACAGAAGCCATTTGCTCTTTTTTAGCAAAAGCTAACTGAATATCCGTGGAAAGCAACGCGAGACAGTCGTTCGTTCCCTTACCCCTACGGAAACCATATTGAGTATCTGAAAGCAGGTTGTTCGTCTCAACCCATTTGTCCAGACGGAAGAGGATCATTTTCTCCAACAACTTTCGAATACAGGATAACATCGCGATTGGTCGATAGGAGTTGTGGTCGGACGCGGGCTTACCAGGTTTTTGAATGGCAATAACTCTCACCCGTCTCCAATCATCCGGTACAATGTTGAGTTCCAGAAACTGATTAAACAAGTTCAACATGCGCCTCTTCGCGACGTCTGGGAGGTTCTTAAGCAAGTTGAACTTGATCCTATCAGCCCCTGGAGCCGTATTGCCACACGAAAGGAGTGCGAGAGAGAACTCTACCATTGAAAAGGGTTGGCTGATCTCATCTATCGAATTCGTGTTTTCGCGAGGAATCATCCGTGCCGGGACAGAATCTGGACAAACTTTTCGCGCAAACTTGAGGATCCATTGGTCCGAGTACTCTTCGCTCTCGTTGTTCGTAGTTCGGTTACGCAACCTTCGCGCCGTGTTCCAAAGAGTACTCATCGACGTTTCGCGCGATAGCCCGTTCACGAATGTTCGCCAGTAACCGCGTTTCTTGGCCTTGATGAGGCTCTTAAGTTCGCGTTCGAGAGTCGTGTATACTTCGAAGTGCTCAGGTGTTCCACGTCTACGGAAAACTTTAAACGCGTCGGACTTTTTACGGTAAACCTCGGTGCATTGCTGATCCCACCATGGCGAAGGAGGTTTCCTGCGAGATGACGTCCCTGGAACTGGTCGAGTTTGAGCTTGAAGCGCGCTGTCTAAGATCAGGTTGGAGAGGAAGTTATATTCTTCCAGCGGTGAAAGCCTTTCTACCGTCGTTACGGCTTCATCTACTGCTGTCCTGAACTTTATCCAATCGATGTGACGAGTAAGATCATACGCGACGTTGACAGATTTCGACGGATTGAACCCGGTGGCAACCGAAATTTGTATGGGCAAGTGATCACTACCGTGGGGATCTTGAATCACATTCCATGTGCAATCCAACGATAATGAATTCGAACAAAGTGTGAGGTCTAATCTACTGCCAAGTGAGGATGTACCAGCCAAACGTGTTACTTCTCCATTGTTAAGTACTGTCATATTGTAGTTGTCACAGAGGTCATATATTAGGGAAGACCGGTTGTCATCGAACAGTTCTCCCCAGCCTGTACCGTGAGAGTTAAAATCTCCCATGACCAACCGTGGAGCAGGAAGAACCGAACAAATATCTGAAAGTTGTTTTCGGTTAATTGAGGCTCTAGGAGGAATGTACACAGAAGCAATGCAAAGGCCTTTATTTTTAATAACAGCCTGACATGCGACAACTTCAATACCTGGAATTGGAGGAAAATTCACTCTATAGAAGGAGTAGCACTTTTTGATCCCCAAAAGCACTCCACCTCCACGTGAATCCTCACGATCAAGCCGAATAATGTTGAAATCATGAAACGGAAGATTCATTTCGGAAGAGAGCCATGTTTCACAAAGAGCGAATGCATCACAACCGGTAGTGTGAGCTAAAAATTTGAATGATTCCAATTTAGGAATCAAACTTCGACAATTCCACTGTAGAACAGTGATCAAATCCCCGACCTCATTTGGAAAATTATCCATCGAAGGAAATGATAGCTGCAAGGATGGGCCACTTAATTGTCAATTGCTTCAAAAATTCTTCACTGTTGGAAGCATTGCCAAAACAATGCTTTTGAGAGGGTCAGAAATTTCGAGGTACTTAAAGATACCTTCGGCAATGTCATCAAATGAGAACAGCCCACTTGAGGAGGGGCTTCTGTTCTTAAAATAGGGGCGTCAGGGGTTTTGGATGTCCCCGGGAGAGATGGAAAGTCCTGGCTGTAGTTAGTACTACGGAAACCAGGAGGAATTGTGTTTTCCTTTTTTCCACCTCTTTTTGAAATGGGCAAGCTGGTCTCGGGCTTCTTTTCAACAACTTTCCGTGGGCGGACGCGTCTTCGCTTCCTTGAAGCACCTTCCGGAAAAGTGAACGATGTTCCCTCTTCAGCCGAATCAAAGTCAGACTCGTCATCTGACAGAGGAGCAAAGGGATTTGTATTGGCATCGGGTGATGGTGAGGCTTTTTAACCATTTCAGCAAAGATTGCCTGGAACGCTGTTTCAGCGAGCGTTCTAATTGTTCCCCGCGTTGTTTGTACGCCGGGCACGATGAGAGAGCATGAGGAGGAGTTCCTTTGCAAAAAGCGCATTTAGGTGTGCTGTCTGCGCACGCGCCATCCTCATGTCTCTCCCCACAGTTGGAGCAGCGCGCCTTATTGCCGCAATGGGAGGTCGTATGTCCCATCTGCTGGCATTTCTGGCAGATCATGACCCGAGGTACAAACAATCGCACAGGTAGTCGAAGTTTTCCCAACTCGACGTATTGAGGGAGGGCTGAGCCAGAGAAGGTTACGCGAAACGAGTCTGACGGTGTAAACTTTTTTCGCCCTTGTTGGTCGACACTGTGCCAAGTTGGCGCACATCAAGTATCTTAACTGGGGAAGCAGAGGGTTCTTAAATCGACCAACCCCCCGCTTCAGCAAGATCTCAGGGGTCAGACTCGTTTCGGAGATCACACCTTCAATTTCAATACCCCGAGCTGGGATATACACTCTATATTCTAGAGTAAAGAGCTGAGAGACAGCAATCTCATTAGCTTGCTTGAGATTGGACACAACGACCCGAAGTTTATTGGGTCTGACTTTAATTATCTCGGTCACGGCCGAGAATCGCTTCGTCAGATCATCAGAAATCTGACAAACATTTAGAGGTTTCGATTTGGGCTGAAAATAAACAACCCATGGCCCAGTTGAACTATCTGGATAAGCACGTGATCTGGTAACTCTATGAGCTACCTCATCATTTCGTGCCATAGATGATTCATCTTGCGATAAATCATCCATGGCTCGCTTGTGGGAGCTTATCACGCTCAACCACTAACGTAATTATCTACAATCAATCACAGATAAACAAACTAAACCTAAACAAAAAACTAAAACTAAATACACTCTCACACACACTATCAATCACTCTCCACACTCACACACACACACACTACGATGAAAATCACTTATCTTATATACTACTAAAAAACTTATCTTCTATGTATCACGGATCTACTGCAGCTGGGCGACGAATGTGTGCTGCTGCTGCCGAGCGACGATGAGTGACCGCGTGTACCGTCTAAGCGTGGAGCTAAACGATGACGATGATGTTGCTGGTCGGTGGTAGTTGGTGGATGGAAGATCTTCCGATCCTTAGTTGTAGTCGAAGTGCCCAACATTAATGTTTGGTTCAAGGTTTCGATCAAGTACAGTTGCTTTGAAACAAAATGAATCGTGACGAAATTTCAAAACGAACGGCTGTTGAAACATTTCAAATCTGACCACTGCAGTACAATTAAAGGTGCGACTGAATAATTAATGACTCAAACATTATGTATGGAAAATATCGCAACCCAAAAAGCTAAACTGTATCTTGACCTTTGAAAGATTGAATTTTTGAAGATTGAGTTATTTGAGAATTCTTTATCTGTCGCATGAAATGGTCCTAACCGAATTTTTTCTTTCAAAAATCAGGTTTAATTGTTTTTAATGTTAAAATTACCACTATCGCTTTTAATAAATTTTAAACGATACCTCATAATTGAAACGAAAAACACAACCCCACGTCAAGAAATCCGAGTTTTCTTGTAGTTTTTAGAATTACCATTGTAAACTAACACGACTGCTCCACAAAGAATATTAATACTTTATTTGTTATACATTTGCAATGATTTATACGTTAAGACTAAGCAGTTCAACATGTCGCGAGTCTATCTTGACCATGTTTCTGTTTTTAAACTATGGTTATCTGATAACATTTGTAAATAGCAAAGCCTGAACCGTACGCTCTTAATTGATTCAATACATTACAACTACTGAATTAGACCTTTCCTGTATTGGCTAATTATTTGGCGCCAAAACTCAATCCGTTGCTTGTTGGGATTTTGCTTCACGCGCAACTCGGTGTTGATGTCGATGTAACTCAGGTTGAAATCTATCGTTTCACTACTGTGCCACTGGACGGAAGGCCAAGTCAAAACCGATGAGTTAGTACCGTCTTGCTTCAGTGGCGTTGGATGGCCGTACTTTGCGAAATTTGCCCACAATCGAACAATATTATTGCGCACTTTGATTTCATCGCTATCCGGAGGTAAGGATGGAAGCATTGAGGAGCTGTTGGTATAAAGAAGTATAAGTGATCGTTATATTGGGAGATAATGATACGGCAGTTAATAGTGATAATAAATCGAATTGACTTTCTGTTTCCTATGCGATATAACACAAGAAGCAGATTTTTTTCTTACGGTTTCTATCGTTTTAGTATTGATCGTAAGCATTTACAGATTGCGGGCAGCCACTTCTTTTTAATGAATTAAAAAATGCACTGCTTTTTGGAAATGTGTAAATTTTTATGATTCAGGTCAATGTTTGTAATAAGCATATCTTAAACGGATTATCAGATAGGATTGCAATTTAAAATATCGGTTTAACTACACTGTTCCAGAGTTACTCTTATCATAAATGAGATGAAGATTGAGACTTAATAACACTACTTACTTGAAAATGTAGTACTGGTCATCTCCATGACATGCTCCACCAATTTCACTCAGCCTAAAAATGCCTTTGAATAAGCTAAACCGACCATGGTACGTGAACCGATAATGGAAGTGTTTCACTCTGGGCTGAAATTTTGCTAGCAGTTCTGCGTTAATCAAAGTGTTGGTAATAAATGCGTTATCCGACATTAGGTCACACAGCTTTTGGTTGGTGTATTTGTTGAGTTTGCGAGATCCAAAATAAAACTCTTTGATTTGATTTCCAATGTCACTCAAATCCAACGCTGGATCGTCCCGTAGAAAACATGGCACAAGTCGCTCTGTCTCCCTTCTGAAAGGTTTTATTTGGTTTTTTCGACGCATTAATAACATTGGCAAAATACCTTCACCGTCGGTACAACCAGTGATCAGAGGTATTTGAATTGCATCGAATTGCTTCAGCAACTCTTCTGGAGTGGTTGTTATTATGCTGTCTTCAGTCTCAATTTGCTCGATGACCGGGCGGAACAAAAAATTCATAGATAATTTTTTCTCTGCTTCATTTGCAACATCGTGTTGATGTTTTACTAGCAAATGAGCCGGTGCCTTCATGAGTGTATCTGTAATAGAACGATTGGTATTCCTTTAAATTGATTTAGGGCGAGCAGGATTTGCGGAAATCTGAAAATAGTAGCAAATGCTATAAATTATAAATATAATGAATAAAAATCTTCTTTAATCTTTCTATTAATCTTGTTAGCTATTTTGATAAGGCACTTCGTATCCGCCTGAAATAGCTGATCCATCATGTACAGCATTCGCTTCCTTCTGGAGAAAGGCGATAGCGTCGAACGAAATCCTAGTTCAGGCCACCCGACAGTACGGCGCGACCTTAAAATTGTGGCAAAATCTGATCTCGGCTCATTATGTGAAAGAGCGCTGGAAGAGACTGACCGGCTGAAGATAAACGTTGTACCACCAACTCTTCCAATCCCAACGTCCCTCAGCTGCAACCGATTCAAAATTTTAGGGTGGACCTTGAATGAAAGATTTACTCCAATAATGCTGAGATCAAAACGTAGGAGCAGCTGATCGCAGCACGAAAGAGCTGAAACAGATGCCAGTGCCCTTGAGTACGAAAGTGACCCAGTTGCCTTCGTAACACTTCATGGCAACATTTGAATAGTGGCACGAAGCTAGTTCCGGCAAGAAGATCGTAGGGCCCTCGTATTGCATCAACAGAGGAAGCAGACGCTTCTGTAGATACTTTTTGACTTCCTCGTCACGAACGACGCAATCCGTTTGCCAGAGCAGATCGCTTGCCAAATCATGTATTTTTTGGCAAACTTTGAAAGTTTCTGCTTCCGTATTTCCTCCGGAACATGAAATTTGTGTTGGGCGGTGAAATAAATAGCTCCGGAAGCTGCCGGAAGTCCGCCTTGACGTAGGGCTTCAGATGTGTCGTTGCAAAGCTGGTGCCGAAATGCCTGAATTTCATGCAAAGAACCGCGTTGACATCACAAAAGAAGTGATTTACAAGGCCAAATCGGACACAACATTCATCAAACAGATAAATGCCGGACACGAGACGTGGATTTATGAGTATAAGTATCAGCGAATGAATGGCGTGCACCGAATGAGCCACGACCAAGAAATCCACGTCGTTTTCAGTAGAAAAAGAAGACAATGCTCATAGTTTTCATGAATTACAAGAGTGTTGCATTAAACCCTTGCGCTAAACTGGACCGCAAGAGCTCAGTAGGGATTCTTGACCAAACCCGAAGCTAAGGGTCAGTTCCATTGTGGAAACATAACATCAAAGAGTTTTTCCACCTGCTACAGAGGATCGTGTGCCTGGAGGTCACATTAAGAATTTTACTATTCACATTAGGTTCGTAGTTTCAGCGCGATGTGGGATCATCGTTACCTTAGATCCGAGAAAAAAGGAAAAAAAATTAAATTCAAAATTGAAACGCAAACTTTAGACCAAATGATTGGTGAAGGACTAAAGGGAAGTGATGAGGCAGTGGAAAAAAACTGATAAAAACATATACCGAAAACGACTGTTCAGGGTCTGATGGAGGATTTCAATCGCAAACATTGAACATTTAACCTAAACATCCTTTAATTTTGCATATGTACGATAAAATAAAAAACATATGCAGGGTGAGTGATAATTCCTCTCAGTGTTTTTGAAACATGTGTAACCTTGGATGTGTTAGTTACAATCATGTTTGCCTATTGTTCTCTTAGAGTGTATTCAAATATTAACACGGCTTGCATTTTTTTTAAATTATCATTACCGCGTCTCAAACTAGTGCTAATCATGATCACGAGAAAGGAGCTCGTGATAAGTCTGTTTTTGAAACATTTTAGAAAATGTACAATTTCAAAGTAATCTGAACCATTCGAAAATAACGGAAATAACGGATATACCCACTCGTAAGATCAAACGCTACAAAGAAATCGGTTCTTGGAAAGACCCTCCTAGACCAAGCCGTAAATGCACTGTCAGGTGCCCAGATACCATCAAACGAGCGAAGTCAATGCAATATATAAAGATGGCCAAAGAACTTGGAATGCCGCAGTCAACGATCAGGCAGCAAGCGAAAAGCAGAATATTGCAAGAGTCCGAAGATGTCGGAAGCTGCTCAAGCTGCTGGTGATTGTGAAATTATATTTTCGGACAAAATAATATTCCTGCTACAGGATCAACACAACCAGCAAAACGATCGGGAGTATACAGCACATCTTTCTGATATTCCTCGTTACAGTTGTTCAAAGCATCCAGAATGTTCAAAGGGCTCCCCTTTGTTAAAAAACTACTACTAAAAGAATGCACTTTACTGCTTCCAACAAGACTTTGCACCGTCCCATCGGGCGGAACCTAGGCTTGGTGTGTAGACAATTTTCCGGATTTTATGTTGACGAAAAACTGACCTGCCTTTTCGCCTGATTTGAATCTTCTCGACTTATATTCATGGGGTTACATACTGGGCAAACTGGAAAATACCAAAGGACTATCCGAAGAAACGGATCCAAGCGAACGTTTTGTGAAAATATGACATGCTTCAAGATATCGTGCGTGCCAGCTGTGACACTTTCCGAAAACGCTGGCTGGCAACTAAGGCAAAGTGAGAAAGATTTCTGCTGAACTAAATTAAGACAAATGTTAAAGGTATACCAAACAGGAAATACATTCAAAATTAAAATGCATGGAAGCTTTTAATTTTAATGACCATATAACCCACTGTCAGGAATTACCACTCACCCTGTACTGAACCAATCAATCGAAAGTGTCGCAATAATGAGTCGATTAAGTCAATTAATGTTCTTTAAATAAAAACAAACTACTATTAAAAGAGAACTATTTCAATAGACTACAGAATATTCCTGAAAAAAACCAAATGAAATAGACGCGAACAGTTTGATCGATTGGAAAAAAATTGCAGCAAGAGTGCAGATAGAAATAACTAACTTTTCGATCGTCAACAGTTGAAGCTACTTTAAGCTTGAGACATTTTACCGATAGCCTGTGAGAACCAATCCGACAAACGACAAAGTTTACTATATCTTCCCACAAGCCCAAACCGTTAACAGCACATGAAGTATTTGCCAAACAAATAAAAGTTTCTGATGTACACACCGTAAACACCCTGATCACTATTTCCAATGTAGCCGAGAATCTTTGCCAGTTTGCGTGCTTTATTCTCTGGATCTACTTGAAAAAACGAACTCGTGCACACAACTCCACTCTGGCAAATCACTCGGTTGAAATATTTTCTGAAACAAACAATTTTAGTTGAAAATTATAGCATCACTCCTTGAAGTGCATCATACCTGGAATTCTCCGAAAGATAATGCAAATAGGTTGACCAGCTACCTGCACTATTCCCGTAAAGAGTTACATTATCGGGATCACCACCGAACTGTTCGATATTTTCCTTGACCCATTTGAATGCCATTACCTTGAAATATTTTCAGTTCAACCCTCTTGAATTGTTTCTTTCCACATATTGTACGGATTTCTCACCTGATCTTTCAATCCTGCATTTCCAGCAACTCCCATGCTCGGCAAACTTAGAAATCCAAACGGACCAAGACGATAATTCATCACTACTACAATTAACCCTTCTTGCACTAAGTAAACGGGATCGTGCATGAAGGTCAGCGCAGATCCGTAAATGTAGCCTCCTCCATGAATGAAAATCATCACCGGCAACTGCGGACAGTTGTTCAACTCATCCGGCAGTTTCGGTGTAAACACGTTTAGATATAAAGCTTTTTCTGAACCTCTTATTATGAACGGAATGTACATATTGGCTTGAATGAACTCATTCCTATCCACGGCACAATCAACAACGGGAGTGTAAAATTTTTCAATAGCTACAGGTGGTTTGAACCGAAGATCTCCAATCGGAGGTTTGGCGTAGGGAATTCCTTTGAAATAATGATATGGTTTTCCATTTGGTAAGGCCGCCGTGATGCCACACACTTGCCCTGGACGCACTTGCACGATTGGTCTCGGAGACGTGTGCCATAGTTTTATGATCCGATTATTTATAAAATACTTAACAGTTCCAATAACCAATCGATAAATTGCTACAATAAAATCGATCATAGCGGTTTTTACTCTCACAGACAATGGGTAACGTTTGAACTGTATGACATTGTGCAAACTTTTGGACGGAATTTCTTTCAACTAACAGAAGACACGAATCGACTCACGCGGACGTTGAAGGTAAACTGATTTCAAACGCCATTATGTGAGGGTAGCGATTGGAGACTGCTTGAGGAATAAAAGTTGTTCTCTGGTGGAGAGGTGGTGAGCCATGTGCTGGGTATCATGCTTTAAAATGAGATGTGATTGATAATGATACGCGGTTTGAAGGCCAAAGTCAACAGAGAAGGTTTCAAACATTGGTATCATTGTAGGTAAGCTTACACTGCGCATAAAATATGTTTTATTAATCAGCTTTGAAAGCAGTTTATTTACCAAATAAGGATGAATGATTTTGTTTGGATCTATTCTAATAATGATCATGGTTGGACTGTTCTCATATTACCACTTGTTTTCAGAATCCACTGTATTGAATGACACTTACTTAAACAATAAGGGCTTTACTCAAAAGTTCACCCATAAGCTGGTTCACTTTCTAAAATTGTATGCAATGAAATAACTCCAAAGCACTTTGACTGGTTTCCATATACGCTGATGGACAAAAATATTGCTTATCTTGTTTGTTATTGTTTGTTGTTGAACGTTTACCATGATTTAAAAATGGTTTTTGAGAGATGTTTCTGCTTTTTCCAATCGGAATACTGTAAAAGGAATTTATAGTATTTAGTGAGGTGATCTGAAAGTAGAAGTCGACCTTGTTGGTTGACAGCTATAGCGTTGTTTTTTTCTAATAATTTATTAATAACTAGAAGGGACAGCCCAATGGGGTTGTACGCAAAGTTGACGTAGGACTACGAAGCAATGTGCAATCTTAATCGCTTGATGGTTTAAAGAGTGGCTGAAATTGGTTTCGTTCCAAATCGAATTCCCATACACTAAACATTTGATATAGCCTGTCTTGGTATCTAACTTCATACATCTTGTTTTCACTGGAAGTAATATATATGACATATGATATCAAGATACTCTAAATCAAGGAATATTCCTTGCAGTGCGAATGAGTTTTGTTCATCTGGGAAACTTTTACTCAAGATGCTGGTTTCATTCAACTCCAATTGCATACGGTTTCTACTAGGCCTATGTGTGTACAACACTGCTAAAAGTGCAAATGTCAAAAACATTACACGGAAAAAAATCCGTGCCCGGATCCGTGAACTGCAGTCATGAATTCGAGAACAAGCAAAAATACACCGTGAACTGAATCACGTAATCATGAACTAAATCACGTTTTTAGATAAAAATCCTGAAAACGTGAACTAGTTCACGGTCCGTTTTCATTTTCGTGAACGCTTTTGTTTCTGTGTACGGGTTCGACACACGAAAGATATTTTTCACCCCGAAACCCAACTTTCAGCATTCCCAAACACATGTCAATTTTCTTTTCCAGTTGTTTTGTTGGCCCTGAAAAGGGCCATTTTGTGTTCGAGGGAACAGCTACTACCACCACCTCATTTCGTCATGAAGCTAGTTTACTTGACCATGGCTTCGGTTCGCTCTGAAACCTCGTGTTTAGCTAGCTCTCTCGGCAGCATGATCGGAAGTCAGTTTGAATTTCCAGAGACGTCAGGGCCATACGCCAATTGATTTAAGTTAGTCGGGCAGCTACGCTTTCAATCCGCTCGGAAATGTCATTTACGAAGCTGTTCATAATGCTTATTGCTTTGGAGGAAACGACAGTATCGGGTTAAAATGCTTCACTGTTTGCCTTCCGAGATGGTGAAGCGAGAATGCACCATAAGAGCATATTCTGTTGATATGATCGACCACCTGGAAATCATTATCCTTATTGCGTTGTAGATGGTTGTGGTCTGTTTGGGAATTCATAGTCTTTTATTGCAGATAGACGTCTAGGTCGAAATAGTGCTAATTGAACGATAGACCAGGATTGGGAAGTAAATATGTAAGAAAATTCTATTTGGTGGCCCTGAAAAGAACCGTTTGGTTTTAATAATGATACGGCCCTAGTTGCATTTCTACGATGGTTGAACCACATACTTTGCAACCATATTTATGCTGCGATATTTTAGTTGGATATTCTCAAAATTATTTGATTCCTATCGAATGATTGAAATTTCAAACAGCACAAGAGATATATTCAACCAAACAAACTCTTTAATAAGCAAACTAATTTGGTTGTTCTGAAAAGGACGGGTTTAGTTGATGGGGGAGAAATAGTTTGCTATTCCACTTGGGTTTTTTCGGGAATTTTGTCTCGTTACGGGTCGCTTTTTCCCGCCAACCCGCAGGCTTCAGCAGCCATGTTTCTCGCGGCGAGGTTGACAGGAGCATCGACAAGAGCAAACTGCACCAACGCCTGTCTGGGCAACGACTGCTCGCCAGTGCACTCTCCAGGATTCTTGCTGCCGCTCACTGCGTTTGTACAGCCACAGCACAGCTCAATGACTGATGAAAGACTGAGTCAAAATTTCTGCTAAGAGCTGCTATGTTATGGCGTCGGATGCTATTGCACAAAAAAAAGGCGGTACCAACGAAGGTAGTGTGATACAAATAACATCAAAGGGGACGCACTTTAGTCATTACGCCACAATAATTAGTTTGAATTAGTGCACGCTAGACGGATGATTTTCTCAACAGAAATATGCTTAATTTGCTTCCCACCAACAGCAACTAATCCTGTATGCATAACTAGGAACAATGGTAAACTCCACCACATGGACGGTCTCTGATGTGTTGCAGTTTGGCTCGAATTATCCCTTCTAGACTTTTGTTCGTTAGTTGTTCAACGTTCTTTGTGATATAATCGGGGACGCGACGTTTAATGAATGCCATATTCAGCCGTGATGCGGTAATTTAATTATCATCAGCACAATAGAATAATTCAATCCAACTCTTTAGTTGGTAAACTGATTTGGTCGTCCTGAAAAGGACGGATTTAATTGACGGGGAAGAAATGTTTTCGATTCCTCTTGGGCTTTCTTTCTTCGTTCAGCTCCTCGTCGTTGTGATTGGCTATCTGTAGGTGGCCAGGTTGACGGTGAGGTTGACGGGAGCATCAGCACCAACAGCAAACTGCACCAACGCTTCTCAGAGCAACGACTGCTCGCCAGTGAACCCTCCAATGTGCTTGCTGCCACCGACTGCGTTTCTCCGCCACTGCACAGCTCCACGACTGCCGAAATACTGAAGCAAAAGTAGTAGTAAAATTGATCTTTATTTTCCTTGTTTGTCTTATATACTAAGTTTAACATTTGTGTTTTAGCCCATTGGGCTCTTCAGCTTTGTTTTATGTTTTGTGTGTTTTGGGTGTTAAGTGTGTTTAGTGTTTAATTAATTTTTTCAGTTCAGCCCTTAGGGCATTGTTAATTTCAAAATTTGATAACCTACCTAATCTATAACTAAAACTACAATTTAAAAATCCTAGGGGTGGGGAACCAGATTCCGAATGATCTGGTGATCCGATGTGAGGCAGCGTGCCCTGTACCGATTGATAGACTCACTAAAGCGATCGTCGAGCATTTTTATCTCGGCCAGACGGTGGACCTCAGATGTTCTTGTCCTCGGAGGGGTGTTCAGGATCATCCTGAAGAACTTATTTTGAACACGCTGAAGCTTCAGGTGGTGTGTTTTAGCGCAACTCTCCCAGATTGGCATGCCGTAATCGATGACTGGAAGTATGATTTGCTTATAGACAGCAAGCTTGTTTTTCAGGGATAATGTAGACCTTCTGTTGATCAATGGGTACAGTAGCTTCAACAGAACGTTACACTTTGTGACCGTTTTGTCAACCTGTTCCCTGAAAATAAGCCTGCTGTCTATGGTAACGCCAAGATAGACAGCTGATTTGGCCCATTCCACTGTTGTGTTGTTTAGGCTTATTTTACAATCCTCAGGCGGAACAAGTCTGGGAGAGTTGGAGTGTGGAAATAGGATGACCTGGGTCTACACCGCATTGATACAGATCTTCCATTTGGTGAGATATTCTGACAGAACATTCAGGCTTCGCTGCAGTTTCGCTGTAAGCGCTCTTATTACCCTACCATTGTGGACGACTGCGGTATCATCGGCGAACAACGACAGAGATCCATTTTCAGGGAGCGGGGGTATGTCCGAGGTGAATAGGTTGAACAGAAGTGGACCTAGTATACTTCCCTGCGGAACACCGGCGGAAATCTCCTGTGCATCGGAAACTGCACCTTGCAGCGAAACACAGAATGTCCTGTCCGTCAGATAATTTTTAATTATCTTCACGAGAAAGATGGGAAGATTGTATCGATGCAGCTTGTACACCAAGCCATCATGTCACACGTTATCAAAGGCCTTCTCGATGTCGAGAAGTGCCATTGCAGATGATTTTGAAACAGACTTGTTCCGTCTGAGGATGTTACTGACTCGATTAAGTTGGTGAATGGTCGACCGACCACGTCGGAAGCCAAATTGTTCGTCGAGCAAGATGTTCAGCTCGTCGGCAGATGAAAGAAGCCGACTGTGGATCGCTTTCTCAAACACTCTCTTGGATAATCCTGAGAGAAGGCTGATGGGCCTATAGCTCTTAGAACATGAAGGATATTTCCCAGGTTTCTGGATGGGTATGACTTTGGCTGACTTCCAACACGAGGGGAAGTAGCTAAGTCGCAGGCATTGGTTGAAAACCATCGCCAGATGGTTATAGAACTGGGGGCTCAGTTGCTTGAGCTCCAAGTTCAAGATATTATCGAAACCAGGGGCCTTCATGTTCTTTGAGCATTTGATATAAGCCAACAATTCGTCAGCTGAGATCTCCAACTCCTCTGTGAAGTCGTTGGGGCTTAGATGGATGTTAGTAATAAGCGCGCTAACGGCAGCATCATGTGAACTGGCGATGTTTTGTCCGAGATTATGGGAGCTGACGAAGTGTTGACTTATCTCAGCAGCCTTCTCTGCAGGAGTTATCAATCGATCCTTAGAGCCATTGCTGTCTAATGGAATCAACGGTGGCATGGGCCTTGGCTTAGTTTTTAAAATTTTGGTCAACTTCCAGAACGGCTTTGCACAATCTGGGAGAGAGCGGATCTTGTCGGCAAAATTGTTATTCTTAAGGTTCACCATTCTGGCCTTAATAATTTTTGTCACTCGATTACAGTGACGTTTGAGCGTTGGCAAACCAGTTCGCTGGTATTGCCTTCGAATGGCGTTGCGCAATTAAATAAGTTCTTTAGTAGGTCTATCAATGAGTACAAAGTCACTCACCGGTACATGTTGCTCCCGGGCCTGGGAGATCGCTTGCTCAATGCTCTGCAGCTGCTGTTCGATGTCATCAACCGAATAAGGTGCATGTCGAAATCGATATTGTCGTCCACGTGTTGCCGGAACCTTACCCAACTTGCGCGATGGTAGCTCCGTCTGGTGGTTCGATGCCGGTTGACCGAGAAGCCAACTTCGGCCACCACCGGATAGTGGTCCGAGCTGAGCTCCTGGTGTACGATCGGCTGGGCGATGTTGTTCCACATGTTGGTGAGAAAGATGTCGATTGTCGAATGGACCCCGGATCTGCTCAACCGGGTGGGAGTATCCGGGCCCAGGACGGTGTAATGTCCCTCTTCCAGGTCTTCCTGCAGAATTATTCCGTTCCGATTCCGCCGAGTGTTCCCCCAGGCTTCGTGTTTCGCATTAAGGTCGCCGGCGATGATGAACTGCCCCTGCCTCCGAGTTAGCTTGCGGATGTCGTTTCGCAGGGCCGTTGTTGTTCCGTTGGTTGTACTGGCTTGCTTGGGACAATAGGCCGCGATGATGGTGATTGGGCCGACAGCAGTTTCGACCTCGACTCCGATGGCTTCGATAGATTGCAGCTGGAAGCTCGGAAGCAGATGGCAGTTGATGTCGTAGCGCAGGGCGATCGCAACTCCTCCTCCACTAGAGCCACTACGATCAAGTCGCACAATCCGGTATCCTGGGATGAAAACGGTGAGTTCCGGTTTGAGATGTGTCTCGGTGACGATGGCGATGTCGATGGCCTTCCTGTTAAGGAAGTCACCGAGCTCTAAGGTTTTGTTCCGGATGGAACAAACATTCCAGTTGAGGGTGCTGATGGTGCGCTTACACGGACGTGGCGGCTTTGAGCTGTTCCTCCTTGGAGCGGCAGGAACGTAGTTGGCGATAGAGCTCTTGCACGAACTCCACCATTTGCTCCGAGTCGTAGAGCTGTCCATCGACGGGTGGTTGCGGTGAAGTACTGCAACTTGGATTGCCCCAGCCTGGAGGAGGAGTCGGGTTGGGGGTGGCGGCAGCTGCTGCGAAACGATGATGCACGGAAGCTGACGGGCGGTTTGCTTGGCGGTGATTTAATGGGATCGGCGGTAGGATAGGCACCTGATACCGAAGTGACGGGAAGTTCTCCTCGTTCATCGGAGGTGGCGGACGGCGTTGAGCAGGCCGGGATTTGGTGGATGACTTCTTGCGGATCGCCAAGAGTTCAGCACGTTTTGGGCAGGTTCGATTGCTGCTTTCATGGTTTGCGCCACAATTTGCGCACTTCAGTAGCGCACCTTCTTCCATCGGGGCACAATCGTTGGTGCTGTGGGCTCCAGCACATTTGCCACATCGCGGTTTTATGTGGCAGTTACGAGTTCCATTTGCCACACTGCGTCACGTCGTGCTGTCTCGGACGATACCGGTCCCACTCGACGATGTCGTCGAAAAGGGCCCGTGTTTTATCAGTTCCGCCATCGTACGGATCCCTTCACAAGGTGCACCAGATAGAGTTGGTCCCGGTAGTTACCGTGTTGCTGACGCCTGATGTGGAACACCTTCTGAGGCTTATGTGCCGCCGCTTGTAGCTCTGCAAAAATTGACTCCGGTGTGAGTTCTGGAAGGCGACTAGGTGAGCGCCGACAGCACGGTAGTCAGCCTCCGTCGAGCACATTATTTTCGTGCCATTACTGCAGAGTTTGTACAGCGGATGAATTTGGATAGCTGCAAGCTCGATCCTGAGTGCAGCAATGTCCTTTGATGTGGTGAAGAGCGGGGGAACCTTTACCTTCTTTGGCACCTCCTGGACTGGAAGCACGGCGAATTGGTTGCTCGCTAGGAGACGAGCGTTACGATCCACTGGATCGGCGTCATCGTGGCGCAGTCGCTTGGAGCTGCCCGGTTGCGGTAATGTTTCGGGAGCGGATGTCGTCGTTGGTCGATTTTTACGACCCATTGCCACGGCAATAGGTCGAGCGGGAAATTTTTCCAAACTTTGCAACACTTTTTTCTGCTTTGCCACCACCAGTAGATGAGCAAGCGCAGGCGATAGATCGCGAACCGATCACGCAATCGCGAGAAAGCGAACGAGGGTAAAAACGGGGGAAAAAACTTTTACTGCGAGAGAGCGAAAAACACGACCGAACGTGTCGCTTGTTCAAACTGGAATGACTGATGACTACTGAAGCAAAATTTGAAGGTGTACCTCTTTTATAACCTTCGTGGCTGGTTAGGAGCCGTTCGTTACTTAAATATGAAGTCTTCGCTAAGAAATAACTGTGCATTTGGTAAATTTACTCTGAAAAATCGGCATTATAAGACATCACCTTGTATTTACGTTAATTTAAATAGTAGAATGTTAAAAAGCAATCGATTTATATATTGAAATCGAAGCGTAGAAAATGTTCCGATCGATTGAGGCAAAATTTTTGGAAATCATTCGACGAATGACTTAGTTATTAACGTTCAAAACCTAAGCATATTTCGTGACGCTCCAAATTTTTGTACTCGCAACGTGTACCCCTGTATTAAAAACAAAGACGTAGTCCTACTTCAAAACGAAATTGTTCGCATTCGTGCATGTATTAGGTTTGTATAATAGAGTATGTGTCTCTTGATTCAGCCTATTATGCAATGAACGATTACATTTTTTAATATAACTCATGAAGTTTTTAAGTTGTAAGCGATATTTAAGTTGCTATGCACTTGCATACACAGTTAAAAAGAAAAATTGAATTTTCTGCGTTATCTAATGCCTTTAAAGGGAATGCTAGATTTGGCAGAAAATAATGGGTCATTTCATGTAAATTTAAGCCAGATAACCAGGCCATTGACAAGCCTATATCAATAGCAGAAATTGACAGTAGACAGGATGTCCTGGGCTCAAATTGATTTGGGCCCGCTGCCAGCTGTTGAATAGAAGTCTAATCATTTGTTTTGGTTGTTTGTGTTGATGTGAAACTCTACAGAAAGCGATTTTTCTGCTTTGTATGACGTGTTCAACGAAAACGAGCAACAACAGACAAAACGTAAACGAGCAACAACAGACACAACTTACAATGTTGACATTATTTTGAAAGCTGAGCTTGCTGCGATGTTGTCTTTACGTGAAAAAGTGGTCCTTGTCATAGGCCTGCAGATAACGCCTGAATCTAGCCTATTGCATGGAAGATCGCAAACAATTTCGTAGTTTACGCCTCCTTTGGCTTGGAATTAAACCAGAAATTTTACGCGTCTTTCAAAATTTATTATTTTTTCTGTTCAAGAACACCCTCCCTATTCTGAGTAACAATTTTCTGGGGAATGTTAAAAGCCTATTCAAAGTTAATCTGGAATTGATATACCTGAGACATGAAATTCGTCCTAGCGGAAAACTCAGGGATCACTCGATGTGATGGCATGCTGGTTAATAGCATTCAGGGTAAGGGCATTTGGGATAATGAAATTCTGGGCAATGTCATAGAGTCTCTGTACAAATGCTCGAATAATGGCACTGGAAGAGTCTGGAATTTTATCCTAGTATGTCCGATGATTATCATTGGCGGAGCTAGACAATTAGTCTGGAGGGGGCCTGGAGAGAACCTGCCCAAAGGATATTTTTCGTTTAAAGGATTAAAGGACAGATTATTTTTATTGATGAATCAGAACAGGTTCAATCGAATAATTAGGTCTATTCTGGGCCTCAGTGAGCCGAGATACCTAAGGAGAATGGAACTGTAGTCACCTTATATTGTTGTAAGACAACTGTTATAAGAAATGCGAAGGGAATGTTGATAAAATTTCCATGAAAATATTGAAAGGCATTTCAAAAAATTATTGGAATTTACCTTCGAATTTTATACAAAAGGTTAGATTCTTAGAAAATGAAAAATATTTTTTTCGACGAATCCTGCATTGCGGCATCACTATGATCGATTAATTAAAATGTTTGTAGACAAGAATAAATAAATAATACATTTAACTGATCTTGATTTGTTGTTGTTTGATGAAGCACGTAATAAATTTTAGGATATTGGAATTATCCTACTTATCCATCACACTAGCATGTCTCGACCGCGTGGCTACCATTTGAAATATAAGGTATTTTGTCTTCGTTTTTTATAAAATATGTAGAATTTCCCATGTCATCGCACCCATCCCTGCAATGTTGCACGCAACAACTTAGTCAATTTCTAATTAAAGATGTCTAAGTAGACTATTATATAATTTTTTAGAACACTTTCTAAAAACAAAGCTCAGATTACTGTCTATGTTGAATATATGCTTATTATATATGTAGTGCTGAAGTCTCCTCCGGAAATGATTCTGAAATTACTATATGCACTCAAAAACTTTTTTTCGTAACATAGCTTTCATGCGTTTCGTAAACATGGATTTTATTCAAAAAACAAATGTCTCGTATATTGTATGAAACATTTATAATTCTTTTTATCTGGTGAAATGCTACACGCAGAGAAAATTGTCCTCTTCGAATTAAAAAAATTGAAATGTTGAAATGTTTTGTAACTTCAAATTTTTTTATTTTTGAATTCAATACTTTTTTCTGTGGCTTCAACAATTTTGATTGTTGTTTCTAAAACCAAATGCTGAGAAAAAAAAATATTGTTTCAACAAGCTATATTTTTGGGCTCAAAAATAATTTCAATCAATTTGAAAAAAAAATATTTAGATTTAAAAACCAACAAATCCGTAACAAGTACTGTCTTACAGTTGGCAGTGTTTGTGTATGTTTTCATTATTTCCGTATGCGCCAGTTTTGTTGCCTCAATTTCTAAGCTTTATTCTAAAAGCAAAGTGGACTCGCCGGAGGAAATATTATTTCAAGAAGTCGAGGAAGTTAACGTCGCGCTAGTCGATTCATTGCTTGGTTTTGGACTTTTTGAGCAATCTGTGAATTGCTTTCTTGGTAAAATAAAATTATTTTTTCTAAAGGAATTTTATATTTATTGACTCTTTTCTGTTCACAGAAAAACAGTACTGAAATATAAAAGGTTATCGAACGGAAGGAAATAAAAATGCATGTACGGAATAAATCCTTGGGGAGAACGACAGGTATGAATCTTGCAAAATCTAAGATTTTAAATTAATGCTCTTTCATTCAACATTAAATGGATTTCCATCGTTGTCGTCAACAGAATCATTGGACAAGCTCACTACTTATCTGCAGCTGGACTGCTTGTTTATTAATTATTTTATTGAATTAAAATGAAACCAAATCAAAATCATTTAAATTATTCCGAAATAAAACATAATCTGGTTAAATTGACAATTAAAATATTTAAAACAAAAAAACAATTATTCATTCATAAAATATCAATTATAGCCACCACTTTTTTTTTTTAGTTTCAAAGAAATAAATTGTTGGCAGCAACAGTGTTTTATTTTTGTTTTTAAAAGGTTTTTTTTTTGTCAATAAAAACAAATATTGTTAATTATATAAAAATATTTTTAATTAATTAATTATATAAATATATTTTTCTCTGCTTTTTTGACACATTTTTGAAAAAAACAATATTCTGTGTTCAATCTATAAAGATTTATTGTTGTATTCAGCAATAGAAGCTATAAGCCGGGGAATAATAATTTTTATTGTTGTTTTTATCACAGAATATGATTCATATTAAAAAACTTTTCGCTGCGTGATGTACATCATATAAAGAATATATAAAGAAAATAATCCAAGCAACCAAAATGCACGTATATTGAAAGTTGTTTAATGATGTACAAACATATATGTAAGTAAACAAATCGTATAGAATGCAAAAATATGCTTATACGTGCAAAAAGTGGAGGCCATATACGTGCAAATTCAATTTTTTTCTTAAACGAGTTGATTTGATATTGTATGTGATTGAATATGTAATAACAAATTCGATATAAGAGGGTTTGCGATGTATATCCAATTTAATTTGTCACGCAGTACGATGAATAAATGGCACATCGTATATAAGTCGAAAATTTCCACTCTTTACGATTTAACTTAAACATAATACGATAAACGTACGATTGCGATTTTGACTTGAAATAAAGTAATATACGATACTATTTGAACACTGTTATACGACTTGTGGTTATCTGGGAAGTATACAAACTAAGAAAATCCAAAAGTATTCGGCAATTCTCCACCGAACCCCCAACAGCCGAACGGTCGGCAATCCGATTCATCCGATTCCGGTGAAATTTTACAGTTCCCAATAGTCCATTAATTAGGTCACGCAAAAATTGACTTTTTTTAATCAGACCCACCCCTTTGTCACGTTTTTTTGTATGGACCTTCAATTTTTTTTCTATGGATTGCCACGTTTCCCTAAGCCCGCCCCCTCCCTTATAACTGCGTGACACAATTAATGGACCTTTCCATTCCGGTAAAAAAATTACTGGAACTTGTCAAATTTCACCGAAATCCGCTAAATCGGACCACCGAACGCTCAGCCGCTGAAAGTTCGGCTAAGAACTACCAAACACTGTTAAATTTCCTCAGTATGTATATCTTGTGTGTTATAATATGCGTTAAAAGCACTTTAATCCTGGCTACACCCATATTTAGAAAATTTCTAGTTAGAATATGCGGTGATTGAGTATATTTTTCATCGTAACTCAATTAATTATTGAGTTATAAACTACATTTAACCATATATGGGCTGGCTTATCATGTCGTTTGTTGTTAAACATAACCAAAATAAAAATACAAATAAACTAACTTTTAAAAGACGCAAACTCTCGAGCAAAGTGAATGTAATGTTGATATGTCAAAATTCTCATGGATCTATTTGTCGTTAACTATGGTTTTCTCGATATTCCAACTTTACATCCTATTAGGTACAGTGGGGATAAAAGAAAAGTGTGGGGAAGAAGGTATACACACTTTAATCGTTCAGAAATAGTTACTCCTTCAAACTATTTCTAAAGTGAGCAAAGTACAAAAACAACTTACACTAGGAAAAAAATACGAACAATTCCGTAGAGATTATGCATAGTGTTTTATTTCAAATTGGAAATATATTAGGAAAAAATCCTGGAGGGGGGCCTAGCCCCCTAGGCATCCCCAGTAGTTACGCCAATGATGATTATTTTGTGTGTAAGTGCCGATAAGTAGAATGAAGCGCACGTAAAATTGGTTGTCCAATTGTGAAAACGGTTGTTTTTTTTCGTGTTAATCCGCCAGATTACGTTCAAAGTCATGTTGTAGTGCGCTGAATCCGTGGACACTACATTTGAAGCCAATTATTTCCGCGATTTACTGCAAATTGGCATTTTTTGCTAAAGTTTTTTCCGTGCCATAACTTATCCCGCTCTGTGAACAAAGGACCATACATTCTAGCAATAACAAGTGAGTTCCGCCATCATGACCGACAAAGATCACCAAACCAGACTTCGAAGTAACTCACTCGTTAAAGTGAGTGCAAAGGGAAGTGATGGCGACATGACCGTTGCAGACCTTGCAAATCTAATGCAAGCCCAACTGTCTACCTACCAACGATCAGCGAAAGAGGATTTTAAGAGACTGGGAGAATCGCTGTCATCCATTACGTTGGAGATGAGTAAACTGCGTAATGACATAGCTTCAGATATCGAGAAGCTACGGGATGAAAACAAACGAACATTTACCACGTTGTCCTGCTCTATCGAAAAAGCTAAAGAGGATACGTCTATCGCATTGCACAGATCCGCTCGCGTAAACGATCTTGTTGTGAGCGGAATCCCATTTGTAGTTGGAGAAAATCTGCTATCATACTTCCACACTTGGTGCAGATCGTTCGGTTATGCGGAAGGAGATTTTCCTCTGGTGGACATTCGTCGACTCTCCAAAGGAGTAACAACTGCTGGGAATGTCTACGTCATATTGATACAATTTGCGATCACTATCCAGCGAAACGACTTTTACTCATGTTACCTTCGGACGCGATCGTTATCACTCTCTGGAATTGGATTCACAATTGAGAAGCGAATATACATTAACGAAAACCTGGGACCCAACGTTCGTGAACTGCGTACCAAGGCACTGAAACTAAAGAAGGATGGAAAGCTGCGAGGGGTTTTTACTCGAAACGGTGTGCTGTATGTGAGGAGAGTCGGAGATGATAAAGATACGGCTATATCAACAGAGAGTAATCTCATTTCGGCATCGTCTACCCTTTCCTAAATCGTTACTTTTTCTCCTTCCATTCCTTTCCCTGTATCCCATGATTCCCCCCCTAAAAGTTTGTTCGTGTTGCTGCTGCTGCTGCTGCTGCTGCTGGCTGCTATATCGTTGCTACTGGAACAAGGTGCTGAATGGCGCAAGTGTTTGAGTTGTTGTTGCTGTTGTTTATTCTGGACGCTGATTGGCGTAGAAATATTCTGGAACTTGGCGCTGAATGGCGCATATGCTGCTGTATTCTGGTTGATCAATGTTTTCATTCATTTTTGCTTTCACTGTTTTTGCATTTAGTTCGATAAAAATATATATTGTAATGAATATTGTGCTTGATGAAATGCTTTCATATTTTCCTCTTTTAGTTGCTTTCCGTCCGAAATCCGCGTTTTTCAAAGATAAACTATCCATATGTTGTCTGAATAGTCAAAGTATATGTGCTCGTAAGTTTTGTAAAGTTGAAGAATTACGTAAAATTGCTGAGGTGAGTAATGTCGATATTACTTGTGTAAGCGAAACATGGTTGACGGATAGAACGAACAATTCTGTTGTGGCAATTGATGGCTATGAGATAGTAAGACATGATCGGATAGGTCGTATAGGGGGTGGTATATTATTATACATAAAGACTGGAATTCACTTCAATGTAATTTCGAAGTCAAACTATGAGATAGGAACTGCTCATACTGAATTCGTAGCCACTGAAATTGTTTTGCAAAATGATAAAATTTTATTGACAGCACTCTACAACCCACCTGAAGTTGATTGTACGGCTTCATTGGAATTTTTGCTTTCGTCTTATGGCTTTAATTATGAACATATTTTTTTATTAGGTGATTTTAATACCAATCTATCGGCAAATTCATCCAGGTCTGAGAGACTTCAAAATGTATTGTTTACGCACTCTCTTCAAAGCTTGGGGAGTGAGCCAACTTTCTTTCATAGAAATGGCTCATCTCAATTGGATTTGATATTGGCTAATGACACAACAAAAGTTTTAAGATTTAGTCAAATCGAAGCTCCTGTTCTCTCCAACCATGATATACTGTTCGCATCTCTCGATTTCAACCCTAAGCGTTCTCCGAAGACAATTCAGTTTCGTGATTACAATGCCATCGATATAGATCTTCTCATAGAAGCTTTTCAATCGAACGACTGGCGATCATTCTACCGAATCAATGATTCGAATCAACTGATCGAATTTTTAAACTCTGTGTTGTTGAATTTACATGACTCCTTTGTTCCGATCCGAACTGTTTCTGATAATAGAAAAGTTAATACTTGGTTTGACTCAACCATATGCAGAGCGATTGTAGATCGAGATTTATTATTTAAAAAATGGAAATCTAGTCAAAGCCAATTCGATCACTTTTTATTTAAAAGAGCACGAAACAGAGTAAATATATAAGTTGGTAAGATCTGCGAAACAACGTTACTATGCGTCTCGGCTTGATCCTAAACTTCCCTCAAAACAGTTGTGGATGAATATTAAAAAACTTGGCATTAAAAAGACAGTCGCTTCTGTAGCGAATATTTTTAGTGCTGATGAAGTAAACAATGCTTTTTGCAATAATTTCTCATCCGATGATAATATAGACTATTCCTCCGATGTAAATGTTATTGATAGTGATCCCTTCTACTTCAATCATGTTGAACAATCTGACGTTGTTCACGCAATGTATTCTATAAAATCAAATGCAATTGGTCTTGATATGATACCAATTAAGTTTTTAGAGGTAATTTCTCCAATTATAATTAAGCCAATTACTCATTTATTCAATTCTATAATAACAACTAGTATTTTCCCTGATGTGTGGAAGAATTCTAAAGTTATACCAATAAAGAAGAAGCAAAGTTCAAGCTCATTGGATAACTTACGACCAATAAGCATTCTATGTGCACTATCAAAAATATTCGAAAAACTTATTAAAAAGGATATGTGTAGCTTCGTCGAGAGAAATAAGATGCTCAACCATCTTCAGTCTGGTTATCGTTCAAAACATAGTACCAAAACAGCTATGCTGAAGGTGTTGGATGATATCGGCTTGGTTCTTGATAATAATCGTCCAGTAGTTCTGATTCTTTTGGATTTTTCCAAGGCTTTTGACACTATTTCCCATCGTGTATTATGTCATAAATTAAAAGCTAGGTTTAGGTTTTCCGATCATGCTGTGAATTTAGTCAAATCATACCTGAAGTGTCGTGCGCAGACTGTCTTGAACAACGAAGTTTATTCCGAATTTATTCGTATCTCATCAGGAGTTCCCCAGGGCTCAATTCTTGGGCCTCTTCTTTTTCATTATATATTAACGACCTGGTTGAAGTAGTAAAAATTGCAAAATACATTTATTCGCTGATGACGCACAATTATATTTTGATTCCAAAAATATGTCTGCTGTAGAAATATCCAGCAAAATAAATGAAGATTTACAAAGAATTCACGAATGGTCCACGTGTAATAGGCTTACTCTTAATTCTAGAAAAACGAAGGCAATTTTTATTTCCAACTCTTCATTCCATGTAACATTGAAACCAATATTAAAATTACATCAAGAAACAATTGAGTATGTTGAAAGTGCAACGAGTTTGGGCATTCATATTCAATCCAATTTTGGGTGGGACAAGAGTGCTATGTTACAATGTGGGAAAATCTACGCTTCTTTGCGTTCACTATATGTTTCATCGTCGTTTCTCAAAAGTGATACCAAATTAAAGCTGTTTAAAAGCCTTATTCTTCCACATTTCATGGCTTGTGACTTTCTTCTAGATGAAATATCGGTTTTCTCATTTAATAAACTACGGGTTGCCTTGAATGCATGCCTACGTTATGTGTTCAACTTAAACAGATACACAAGTGTTTCTCACTTGCAGCATATATTAATTGGCTGCCGATTTGAAAACTTCAGCAAACTACGTTCATGTTTATTTTTGCATGGCCTTACGAGTTCAAAAATGCCAGACTATTTATACAGCAAATTACAATTTTCACGAAGCAATCGTTCTAAGAAATTTATTCTTCCGCGACATCGAACCTCCAAGTATGGTAATTCATTTTTCGTTCGAGGTGTAGTTCACTGGAATTCTTTACCAAATAATCTTTCCAGCGAAACTTCTTACAAAGCATTTAAGAGAGGATGTATAGAGCATTTCAAGTAATAGAAGAAGTTTAAAAGTTGAATCAATATTGAAGTACAGAAAATAAGTTAAATTTGTAAAGTCTGGAATTGCAGCGCTTATTCTACCAATGAAAATCATTGTAACATTAAAAAGACCTTCAAGTCGTAAGTTACGTAATAGAACTAAATAAATAAATAAATAAATAAATATTTTTGTTGCTATTGTTTATGCGTAATGGACCCTATACACTCTGTTATCTGGTTTACAAACAGGCTGTTTTGAAGATTGATTCTATCGTTTGTGAAGTTACTGTAAAACAAAACCATTAGATATTCGATCGTCGAAATTCAAGTCTATTAACCAGATTGCTCTGTTCATGTGGACTATACATTACATTTATTTTAAATAGGGCGACCTCGAGACCAGAGACAATCAAATCGAATATCAGATTGAATTATTTATGGCGATTGAAAAAAAAGGCCGACAAACAGACAAACGATTAATCAAATGAAAAATAGCCCTGAAAATTAGGAATTTCACAAACGTGTAAGATCTTAAACGCAACTTGCGGAGGTAGTTTATCAACAGTTTATTAACAATTATCACAAGAAATCCTTTCTATATTTCTTGAGGTACTCTCGCCAAAGACTCATCCGTTCTTTGCAGGGGTTTTTCACCATCTCGCATCGCAGTGCAATATTCAATGCATCAAGGTCAAAATTTACCGAATCTTTCTCTATCCTCCGAACAGAGGTCCATTTGAAAGGCAGCAACTGATCATCTCTATCCGGTGTCGGATCGCTATACTTGGCAAAGTTTGTCCACATCCGTACCATTACTCTCCTCATGAAGCATTCATCACTAGATTCGTTTAGTTTAAGTTGGAGTTTAGCACTTAAATGTTATAAACAAATGATTGAATGATTATGATGGTATGGTTAACCTTGGAATCTCACCTGAATAAATAGAAAATATCATCACCGTGACATGCACCAGACACATGGCTTAGATTAAAAATCTTTTTTGAAAAACTCAGTCTTCCGTCATAGCAAAATCGATATTGATATTGTTTGACATTTGGTTGATATTTTGCTATCCACTCTGCGCTTACGTTTGTGTTGGTGATGAAAATGTTATCCGATAAAACGTGGCACAGTTCGTTGAGAGAGCTTTTGTCGATACTTTTATCACCAAAGTAAAATTGACGGATTTCTTTTCCAAGCTCCTGTTTTTCAGTGTCCTGCAAGTATCCCAAAAGTTGTGGAACAAGCCTATCTGATTCTTGATCGAATTCTTTTAAACGCTTCAGTATTAGCAGTATTCCCAGAATTCCTTCTCCATCAGTGCACCCATTAATCAATGGCATTTTAAGAGTATCGAAAGATTTCAATATTTTTTCGGGTTGTTCTGTTATGATGCTATCATCAGTCAAGACCTCTTCTATCACAGGTCTGAAAAACATTTGAAGTGCAAGGCGTTTCTCGTGTTCACTTCCCACGCCATTTTGATGTTTGATCAACAATTTTGCTGGTGTTTTGAGAAGGGTTTCTAGAAATGAATATTGCTTAGAGTAGATCACTTCGTTTAAACATTTTGATTCGTTCACTTACCTAATACTTTGGAGTCATCATTGCCATCGTAACCATAAAACTGTGCAAGTTTGTGTGCCTTATCAGCTCCATCTTTTTGAAAGAACGACTCGGAGCATGCTACTCCACTTTGACATATGACTTTATGGAAGTACTTTCTGGGAATAAATTATAAGTTAAAGTAGCGTAATGTTCATAATCGCGTTCATGTAATGAGCGAAAATATGAGCAGGAAGAAAGAGAAACCTGATGACGGTAAACACACAATATCACAAAATCATTTTTAGGTTTTATGTGCAACAAATTACCGTGCGATAGCACCGAGTGAGAAAGTTCGCCATTTTTAAACGTTTTTATATAGAGAAAAATTAAAAAAATCCCAAAAATATTGCCCGTATTTTTTTCCCTCAGTGTATTCTTTTTTCACAACCTTCACACATAGGCTCACAACTTGTTCTTCGACAGTTTTTTTTTTGTACAACCTAAGGTTTTCGAGCTACAAATTATTAATTGATGTGCTATTCGGAATGCTTACGTCCTTTTTTAAAACTGACTCTTGAGTTACAAAAATCTATGTTAGCGCGGAAAATGCTCAGTCTCCTAAGCCACTAATATCGAAAATAATTTTCCTCATTTCCAGGTCATTTCGTTCTAGAATAACCGACTGAGTTAATCAGATATAGTTCGAATGGGCTCCAGCTTAAAAAACAACTGAGGATTTTTGGCCTTTATTCAATGAAATATTCTCATTCAACGCTCATTTCAGCCAATAGTGTCCAACACATAGTTATAATCCACGATCGACAGCCCGCAACAGTAACTCTTAGTATCTTTTCAGAAAAATGGCTGAACTCTTCAATCATCCGGGGGATTACAAGGACTACTTATATCTTTGTTCTTAATTTTGTTACTGTACAGGCAACAAATAGTTTGTTTCTACCAAGTTTTGAAGACAATGTCTAATATCCTGTTTTATTCTATATATTTTGTTTTGTTTTTCGCTATTCTTGTCTCTTTTCAGTCACAGCGCATCATTAACCAAAACGACCCCTGCTGCTAACCTTCCCAACTATCCAACATCCCAATGATTTCTCGGCTTCCTTTAAAGCGAGTATCACGCCAACACGTTCCTTCCCATTCCCTACTTGACCAGTTTTTACACATTGAGGATGTATGTTATTCCCAAAAATCATCTGTTGGTTCTTTGTGTAAATACAGCTAGACTGGCAGTAACGGAGTAGCATCCGTGGGCTTCACAGTAGCATAATAAGTGTTCTGAGTTTTCACTATCTAGGTTGCAAAAGTGACCTGTGTCATATTACAATTTTTCTAGCTATTTTAAATAATACTTATTTTTGCCCGTCTACAGTTACGCTGTAAACAAGTCGTAGCACATTCAATAATTGCCTATATTTCTGCTTGAACGACAGTTGGCCATTTACTTATAGATATTGATATATTGACTCCAGGGCCGGTTACACCTATCCAAACCTTGTTGATTAATTTGGAACCATCAGTGTGAAAAATCACTGAACCTGGTTGAATATTAGGTCTCCCAGATTCCCATTCAACATGGTTTGTCTCAGCCACATTAACCCTTATGTGATCGCCAGGGTACCCGGGTACCTGTTCATGGTTTACACTACTAAATTTCGTAGTTTATTTTAATCTAGGAAGCTGAAATTTAGTGATATCTTAATTATAGCTGGAAGGCAACTTTTTACATAAAAACATTTTGTATAGTAGCAAGGGGTGCCGAAGGGGGGGGGGGGCGGAGTTACCTCGATATTTTTTACCCCTTAAGTGATCGACAGGGTACCCGGGTACCCACCAAATTCAAATGATCATAACTCTTGATCATTGACCGATTCTAATTTTTTTGGCACCGTTAGATTCCAAAACTCATTAGCTTTATGGACATTATCAGCAATGACCATTTGAATTCATCTGGTTCCCGTCAATCCGGGTTACCGGGGCTGTGTTCCGGTACGGAGACACAATATCGGAACATCTATTAAATTAACAAGAATAGATGTCAGAATGTTTGGAATAACTTCTAGAATCTATTTCTATCCTATTGTGGGCCATATGCCAACTTTTTCCTGGAACGGCCATTCTGTAACAGGTTCCCGTATCAAAATTCATGATATTTCTCCAGTAGGAAATTTCTTAACGTTTAGTGGCAATCTGATGATTTGTCCTGGGACTTGTCAATCCGGAACAGGTTCCCATGGGGCCTCGATTGGCCATGAATATTTTCAGTAGAATGGCCGTTGCAGGAACAAATCGGCATATGGCCCACAATGGAATAAAAAATAGTTTCTAGGAATTATTCCATAGATTTTGACATTCATTCCCGGCAATTTAATAGATGTTTCCAAATAATGCTTCCGTACCGGACCACAGCCCCGGTAACCCAGATTTACGGGAACCAGATGAACTCAAATGGTCATTGCTGATAATGTTCCTGAAGCCAATGAGTTTTGAAATCTAACGCCTTCCTTGTGGGCAACCCTTCACAGTCACAATTTTCCAGGCCTACTGTGTTTGAATTAATAGTAGACAATATTAAACACACGCTCGCCGTACAAGTCTTCTATGAAAATTTATCATGAGTATTGATTGCAGGTCTAACCTTCAAGTTTTGTTGAAGGTCAAACTTTCAAGCGTTAAATTTCAAACTGGTAGTTAAATGATAGTTTATACCCACCATATTGATTGGCTTTCAATACAATATGTAATAGCAAATTTTTGCGATGGTCATTTTTTGTTTTGCTTGGCAGTTGCTCTTCAATAATAGCTGTTGTAACCGTGCGGGGGAAAGAGGCCTGAATTACAGTCAAACGCGATGGCTTTTAAAATTATTTCCAAAATTTAAAATTTTTCACTAAAATATAACTTTTTAAGGCATTTGAGAAAGATATTATGTTACCTTGAATTCGGTGACAAGTAGTGCAAGTAAGCTGACATACTACCAGCACTTTCACCAAAGACAGTAACATTGTCAGGGTCTCCTCCAAAACGAGCAATATTTGCATTCACCCATTTGAAAACAAGCAACTAAAATAAAATTATCATTAATTATTCACCAATTTGATTATTTACGCATCCCTTACCTGATCCTTCAATCCCGCATTTCCCACTATTCCAGCACTAGGCAAAGAAAGGAACCCCAATGGTCCCAGGCGATAGTTCATTGTTACTACAACCACTCCCTCCTGGATCAAATAGACAGGATCATACACAAAACTATCTCCACTTCCACCGATGAATCCTCCTCCATGGATCCACACCATTACGGGGAACTTTGGGTTCATTCCTCCGTCTACAGGCAATCCAGGCGAAAATATGTTCATGTATAGTCCCTCTTCTTTTCCGATGATAAATTTTCCTAGCGGTTGCATACACATGCTACGATCAACCAAACAGTCAACTATGGGCTTGTAAAACTTCTCAATTGGAACCGGTGGACGGAATCGAAGCTCCCCTATGGGAGGCTTGGCATATGGAACTCCTTTGAAATAGTGAAAGATCGATCCATTAGGTAACGTAGAGGTGACTCCACGAAGTTTTCCTTGACGAACTTCTACGATTGGACGTTCTGGTGGTGGAAAAATCTTTATCATCTTATTTGCCACTATGAACTTCATCAGTCCAACGAGCAATGTGAATGCGGCTCGCAAAAATTCGAACATCGTTGTTATCTATCGAAATATCGGAGATTATCGCTAAACTAATTAACAAGAAACAACTAATACGACAACTGATTTCGTTTGACGTCTGTTCAACACTGAATTTTGCCTGGCTGAATCAAATCCCAAGTAGTGTTTTATTAAGCAGTGCCCCTGCTTATCAGACGGCGTTTGTTTTGATGGTTTGCGTGAATGAACTTTGATACGCATGCGCAATTTAATCGTTATCTAGGAACGCTAAAAGGTTCACTAGCAGTATACATAATGTTGCACTGTAAATATGCTGCAATCGCCCGTTGAATTTAGTACTGTAAACCAGATTGAATCTTCTTGATTGAAAATAATTATTGGTTAGGTGGTGATTATCGACTTCCTACTTTAATCAAATGTTAATTCTTCACGGTTGTCGATCGTTTAAATGACATATTGAAAGAATCGTCGGTTTCCATTTTTTTGCAAAAAAAAAGCAGGCAAGGAGTCTACAGACTGGCGCGTTTTTACAACAGCGGCAGTGATTGATCGCGACGAAAAACTCGTTGATATATTACATTTACCGCGGCAGGGAGTTTCGTTGAGGGCCCCACGACGAAGCAGCAGTTTCATCGCAGTGTCATTGTAGTTCGAGTAAAGCTTAAAGAGAATCAAATTATTTTTTTTCAAATTCGAAATCGTTAAATTTTTAGCCTTCTATGATTGGCATTTACACTGCTCCAGAACCGGCTCTGGAAGCTCTCGCTCAGAGTATTAAATAATTTAAAGTGTGTCTCACATCAAGTTGCATCACGGAAAAAACGCTGTTGACAATTACCTAGTGGACAGATTCATGTAGATTCAGACAATAGAATATAACCCATTAATAAGCGTTTGGGATATTTATTTCATTCAACTTCGATATCATAACTATACGTTCGCAGCTTCCGCTTAGCTCCACTCATTAGGTTCTGTACAACAGCTGGCTGCACAACATCTGGATTCTGTACGGAAACCCACTTTTTCTTCATGTCTTCCTCAGATTTGACCTCCTTGGGATGCTTTCGTCCTACTTCATAATAGCCCAGTATTGTTCGATGGGCCTTAGTTCTGGTGCGTTGGGGAGGTTCATGTACTTGGGTACGAAAGTGACCCTGTTGGCTTCGTACCACTCCAGGACAACATTGGAATAGTGGCCCGAAGCGAAATCCGGCTAGACGATCGTATTGCCCTCGTGTTGCTCCAACAGAGGAAACATACGCTTCTGTAGACACTCCTTAAGGTAGATCTCCTCGTTTGCAGTCCTGGTTGTCACGAACGGAGCACTACGTTTGCCAGATGAGCAGATCGCTTTCCAAATTATGTATTTCTTGGCAAACTTTGAAAGTTCCTGCTTCCTTACTTCCTCCTGGACATTAACCTTAAGCTGGAGAAAATGAGGCTTCGTCAGCATCTGGATGTACAGTTTTTGGGCTCGTGACTTAGCCGTATTTTGCCGTTCGTCGTGATTTGGAGCCTTCTGCGCATTGCACAACTACGTATGCAGCCCATCCCAGTCCTTGGCTCTCTGAACTTAAGACTTTTTGGCCACATCCCTGACTGATGCATTGGGATTTCGCTTCGACGCTTTAACGACACGCTTGTGATCCTGATCACTAATAGAAAATCCATTCTGACCGCATTTATCCTTCCGTTTGATGCTCAGAGTTTCGTAGTAACTTTTAATCACACGACTCACCGTTGACTGCACGATCCCGAGTTGCTTTCCGATGTCACGATGATATAGTTGAGGATTTTCCTTTGCTTTTTGGGTGACGCTATTTTTTCCAATTTAGAAAAACTAACAGTGATAAAAATACAAGATAAAAACAAAAACACTCTAAACTATTTCTACCCAAATGTTCAAGAGAAGATAACTAATGGGTAATTTAGAGAAATTTTTAGGCTGAGGCTCTTTGGCCGATGAACCCTAGCAGACGCTCATCTTGTTGTCTTTCAAAACTAAGGGAACAGATGAAAGGGCTGGTCGAGAGATCACATTTGATCACCTTTGTATGGGTCCTAAAAAATACTAAATAATGCACATATAATAATGAACTGCAGCTATTTGCCTCTGCCGCTGCTATGTAAGATGATTGAAATTCTAAAATGGTGAAAATTCCCACGTGATATAATGAAATAAAGTTGATCACAAGGTAGCCCAGCAAAATACTCATCGAATGGAGAAAACTGCATTGAAAGTTGTGATGTAGTTTTTCGTAATACACTATGTTTCGCATGATGTATGCATATTTTTCTACCCTTTAATATGAATTATGGTGTGTTCAATACTTTTGTCTGAAGAAACTACAAATTTAAAACATTTCCTGCGTAAAAACAGCAGTGGGACTGAAATGCGATTATTTTGTGTGTCTGATTGTGAAATAATCGCATATCAGTCCCAGTCTTTTTTTTTAAAGGGAAATTAGATTGATACAACTTTATGATAATTGTAGTATTTTAAATGGTACTATGAGAGTTTTCGCTTGCTGTTGCATAATGCTGCTTTATTCAAACGCGATTTGATATTGTTAACTATAATTTTCGCTGCCATATGTTTCACATGCTCTCAATTAAGTTCACATAAAACACTTAGAGGGCCAGCAAAAAAAAATAGTTCCGATGAAGATTGTACCGGACTCGATCTGATATCAACAAAAAATGAACGGTTTTCATGTAGTGAAGTGAAAACATTAAAAATGTTTTGTTTGGGAAATTTTTGTATCCAAAGATTGAAGAACCGAGCTGAATAAATTCTTTTGAACATGGACGCGTTAAAAAAAAGATCGTACAAACTTGGATGAATTCTATCTTGAAAAGTAACGCAAACGCCAACCAAAAAGAACTGATGAGGAAAAAAAAACAGCATTACTTAAAACCATTATATCGTTAGTGGACGAATGGAAGAATCCATTTTGAATTGAATTACCTGAACAAGTCCCTCGTCTATGAATTTAGAATTCGGTATGCCTACTGCTAAATTTTTTTAGACTCTTTTGTTATATTTGGATTTTAAGTTGATAACACAAAAAATGAAAAAACATATACGCCTTCTTAAACTATCACATTAAGTTATGTTGTAACCGCTTTAATAAAACACTACATACATTACATACCTAAACGCATAAACTATACCATGTATGGTTTGGATGTTTCCCCGAGTAGATCCTTTTGAAAAAAGCGTTATTAAGGCTTGTCTCGTATAGTGGGACTGATATGCGGTTATTTTTAAGATGGGACAAACTGGCCTAATGTTGTTTTCATGTTTTTTCAGAACAAACTACCCAAGTTTTTCATTGAAACGTTAAGAACAACGATAATTAGAACTATTAATAATCATAACTCAAAACTACCGAAAAGTCAAATGGGACTGATGCGTTTCGCGGCAGTTCATTAGTGACAACAGTGAGAAGAGACCGATCAGCAAGTTTTTTTTTTTTAAATGGAAAAATCCGAGTTTCAAGTTTTGGTAAAATACTATTTTCTACGCAAGAAAACGGCTGCCGAAACCAACGCCAAGCTGGATAAGTCTAGGGTTTTTTTCATTAGGGCGTATCTACAATTGAGAGATTCTTCTCGGGCTCGCTCTCTTTCATTCATTACAGCGCCATTATAAAACTTTCGAGGCATTCTTTAGTACAGATCGAAACACAACAGTGCTGGCTAGCATACTCTACAAATAGTAGAATGAAAAACATAAAGGTTATTGGTTTATGAATGAAAGAGAGCGAGCCCGGAGAGAATCTCTCAATTGTAGATTCGCCCTAATGAAAAAAAAACCCTAGAAGTATTCACCAGACTCCGTCGATTCAAACGACTGATAAGTGGTTTGCTGATTTTCGTTGTGGCCGTACGAGCACCGTTGACGCACCGCGTTCTGGACGCCCAAATGAGAAATGAGGTCACTACAACAGAGAACGTCGGTAAAATCCATGATCTAGTATTGGAGGATCCAAAAGTGAAATTGAGAGAGCTATTTAAGGCTTTAGGCATTTCAATGGAACGAGTTGGCAACATCATGCTTTCCGTTTTGGATATGAAGCAGCTCTGCGATGGGTGCCGCGTTTGCTTACAATGGATCAAAAACGCACTCGTGTTACAATCTCTCAGGAGAATTTGAGCAAGTTTACACGCAATCCGAAGAAGTGTGTGCGCCGATTCATAACCATGGATGAAACTTGGATTCATTACTACACACCAGAGTCATCGCATCAGGCAGTGGGTTTCACCGGGTGAACGTGCTCCAATGCGCCCGAAAACGCAACAATCGGCGGGAAAGGTTGTGGCCTCCGTGTTTTGGGATGCGCAAGGTGTAATATTCATCGGCTATCTTGAAAAAGGTAAAACCATAACAGGCGCATACTATGTAGCGTTATTGGATGGTTTGAGGTATGAAGTCCAGCAAAAACGTCCGCATTTGCATAGAAAAAGTGTGTCTATCATCACGACATTGCGCCTGCTTATTCATCCTCAATTGCTCTTCAAGCTAAATTGAATGAAATTCGGTATCAATTGGTTCCTCATCCACCGTATTCGCCAGACTTGGCCCCCAGAGACTTCTATTTGTTCTCAAACCTGAAGAACTGACTCACCGGTAAGCGATTTTTGATGATGAGCCTAAGCTGAAACCGATGGGTATTTTGAAAGACTACCGGAGGAGTACCATTCGGATGGGATAAAAAAAAATAGAAAATCGCGGGACTCGCTGTATCGTCCTAAAAAGAGAGTATGTTGTGAAATAAAACCGAATTTGGCAAAAAAAATAATGTTTTCGTATTTGATATTAAAGAAACTTTTCAGGCAATCTAGTACACTAGTGGTGGTAGTTTTGATTAGGCATTAGACAACAATCACTTTTGCGGGTAAAAGAATTTGGCAGGGACACGTGCAAAAATCTCAAGAATCTTGACGTTCATGCTTCAGCATCATAAACTTCTCTGTTACGGGAACGTTCAATTTAGTGCTTATATCTCATACAGTTTCAAAAAGCCCCATATAAACGCAGGGCGGTCGCAGCCTGGTAGTGAATGTAGGTAGACGCTCGACGTTATGAGAAATTAGTGAGTTGAAATGGTAACCGGATTATTGGGATTAAAAAGGTTAATTTGTTCTATAATTCTCGAGGATCTAGAGAATAGACTTGAAAAGAGTCCGCGAGCTTAAATATCTTGCCATGTTTCTTTCGGACACACGAAGGCTTCAGATCATTCAGACGAACTCGATTCACATAACTAGGTTGGCGGAACTATTTGCTCCATGGTAGTGTAAATCGTTGACAGTGGTTCTCTTAACAAAGTTATTATTGTTTGGTTTCCAAACTTCAGCTCAATACAAGAGTTTAAGAGTAACTAGTCCATCTACCCTATACATCATGATGATGAGAGATAAAAAGAATCTAGAAGAAGATCTCAACTACTAGGAACATGTTTCTAGAAGGTATTTATTTACTTAAGTGCCTATACATGGTTTCAAATGCATTTTTCCACAAATATAAGCATGGTTATAAATGAATATAAAAAACAACCTGTAACTAAAAACTAATTCGATAAACGATTGATTCATGGATTTTATTTTTTAAATCATATTTACAATTTTATTCAATCACATTTTTTCAGTTTAAGTCTTGCCCTAAACTACCAAGGTATCAAACAATGTTGCAGATAAGCTCACAGGTTCATCAAAATATTGACTTGTTCAGTTTTGAAACTATTATAATGCTTTATAATAGTGTCTGTCAGTCTTTGGTTGATTCGGTCCTACTTGCACAGCTTAGCATGTGCAAAGTTGTCTGCAAGTTATGTTATTTGTTGGGTAGTTTAGGTTTCACCAAATTGTGCAAGACTAGTCTACTTAGCGAATACTACAAAACATAATCTTTTCGTTGCCTATTTTACAGTAATCCTTGTCTGTGTGTGCTCAACAAGCTCCTCCAAAACTGTACTCGTTCTGGATATGGATCTTCTATCATTCTCGTATTGACATCAATTTCCAAACAGTTTAGCTTGAAAGCAGATAATTCATTGCTAATTTTCGGTATCGGTTTCCATTTGATATTCAAACGAGTGTCATTTTCCGGCGTAGGATCACCATGTTTAGCGAAATTAGTCCACATTTTAACGAACGTCCTTCGAATATAACATTCCTCGCTTTCTTCGGGTAGTTTTGGTAGGTATGATGGACTATAAAGGAAACTAAAGTTAATATCATGATTAAGGTGTGAGAGGTGTTTGTACATCAACCTGAATATATAGAAAACGTCGTCTCCATGACAGGCACCCTTCACGTGTGCTTGATTAAACAGTCTTTTTGTGAAACTAAATCGCCCATCGTAGGTGAATCTATAGTGATAATGGGGAACCTTTGGTTGATACTTGGCAATCCATTCTGCGTTGATGACGGAGTTCATAATGAAGTAATTGTCCGCCATTGCATCGTTCAACTGATTGCAAGCAGATTTGTCGACCGATTTATCACCGAAATAGAATTTTCTTATTTCTTTTCCCAGCTCCACTCTGTCAAAGTCACCTGAAGAGCCCATGAATAGTGGAACAAACCGTTCCGGTTCAGTGCTTGCCAAATGATATTTTCCGTTCATTAAAAACAGAGACAGAATGCCTTCTCCGCTGTTGCAACCATCAATAATAGGCATTTCGAAGCTCAATGATGATTTTATGATTTCCTCTGGCGTTCGCGTGATGATGCTGTCATCAGAGTCCAAATCTTCAATCACCGGCATGAAAGCGAAATGAACGCCCAGCCGTTTTTCTTCTCTGGTGAGCACTTTGTGCTGATGCTTGATGAGTTCACTTGCAGGCGCTTCGATCAATGTTTCTGAAAAATAAAACAAATTGAGGATGGTCAGCCGTCAGCTGCTATAAAGAGCACGAAAATAAGCTTACGAAGCGCTTCGTCGTCTGAGGTGCCCTGGTAGCCAAGTAGTTTAGCCAGCTTTCGAGCTTTCTCGTTGCCAGATGCTTGGAAAAAGGTCTCAGTAGCGGGAATACCACTTTGGCAAATTATCCGATTGAAGTATTTTCTGAAATTTCAAAACAGAAGAGATTATTTTTTTTTTTTTTGTTAGAGAGAGACTTTTATGCCATTCATATGCATAATAAACTTAACAAATCGTTCCAAATGAATTTAGATTTATATTAACATTCCTGCAGATTCGATTGTGTTTCAAATTTGCTAAACTCAAGGTACATGATCTTCGGAAGAATCGGGATTTATAGTTTTGAGCAATACAATGTGTTTGTATAGGGAATTATGCTGTGAAATTGTGAAAATATAGCCAACCAAAAATAGATCAACTGTTTTTCACTTTCAGCGCAATTAAAGCTGAACTATGCATAAGGTCCTAAGTAACATTGTGAGCCTCTCTTTGTCGACTTTTTCTTTGTGTTCCTACGGCTATGTAAAAATATATTCAAGTATTATTAACACACAGTACTGTAATATAAAGTGTAATTAACGATTCAATACGTCAAAAACATCAGTCGTTTAATAGACAAACTATTAACGAAAAAGAAAGTCGACGCAGAGAATCTCGCAATGTTACTTAGGACCTAATGCATTGTTCAGCTAAAACAATTATTGTTCTAAATTTTATATGTTGGCGTCAGCTTGTTTTTGTTTTGCAACATTGCCTACTTCGATTCGTTTTGAGCTCATTTGACGTTTCTAAATTCTTGTTGGTGCAAGGCGAATATTTATGTCGTTTTCGGTTTTAAACCTGGGTCAGGTCTGACTCTGACTCGCAATTACCGAACGAAAACGGATCCAGAGTCGAGTCAGTATGATGGTATTAGTGCAGCACTTAAACATAAACAAACATAAACCTTTTATTTTGAAAGTTCATTTTTGTGTATTGGTGAATCCAGGTTGGACATCGAAAAAAGTTGAGAGCGAACCTCATAGATGTTCGATTGAATAAAAAAACGTTTTGACAGCTGTTAGAGTGGACCTAGGGCGAACCCAGTTCAACACTGGCAATAACCGAAAACGACATTAGATATGGTGATTGGTTCCAGGCAGTTTTGGATTCCGTGGCTGCTACGTGCCATTTTATGGAAGACAATGTGAAGGATTCGCTTCTGGCTGCATCCAAGGGGCAAGACAGCTCCTTATCACGTGTAATTACAGAGTTGCTTTTGAGGTACACTCAGCGAAATAAACTTTCGAAATTCATAAGGTTGCATTATGATTATTTGCTATAAGAAATCAGTGTGAATTTCATAAATTTATCTTATGAAATATAATAATGTTGAGAAAATAAAAATATGGAGCAACCTGGATTCGAACCTTGAACGTTGAGGTTGTGGGTCCAGTGACTTGCCCACTAGTATATATCAACACTTGTACACAGGAAAGCTTAAAGGCGTACAAGAACAACGTCGGTCGAAACAAAATCCATTCATAAGTCAGTCTTATGAAATTCAAAAGCATCGTTCATTAGTTGAACCTTATGAAATTCATAAGATTATTTGGTTCAGTGTACCTCGAGTAACTCAAGTTGCTCAGCAAGTGAGCACTTTCATTTGTTTTCGCTCTGTTTTTGCACAGCAGCTGTCAAACAAACCGCACGCTAGTACGTGCGTTCTCGTGTATGAACAATTAGACACAAGCAATTTTCAATGTTTTTAATTTTCTCTATTTAACTTTGATTTTAATCTGATAATCGCTCTAACTACATATCTGATATGCTGGTACAACTTGCTATCTTATGTACAATTATTCGTGTAAGTCTTTGCCTTTTTCGAGAAGAAGTTATTTTCATGTCTTAAATCACGCCATACTTTGAATTAACACACTAGTTTCGGCTTGACCTGCTATTCGATCATTGGACTTCAGTAAAGCCGTCCGTATTTTGTATCACATATTTAACACTTATCCCTAAAAACCTCATAGTCGTGGAATAGGGCTCACCGTTGTTCCATTTTATATTGCCATAAGCAGAATGTCCACACTTTTTACAAACAAATTGGAAGTCAAACTTTTTCAAACCCTGGCAACCGATAAGATTCAATTTTAAGCTAAATTGAGTTACTCTCGAGTTATTTGCCGCATCTCAGAGTAAAGCTGTCTCATCTTAGGCTGCATCAGCCAAATATGTTAAGTAATTTTAAGGGAATTTCGGGTATAGAAGCTTCCAAGGTGTAAATATGATGTTGTGCTAGAGAAGGGCATGGCACTAGCTGGCAAGACATAAACAATCCATAGTGTGTTGAGGAATCTACAAACATTTTTTATCTTTCTTTGGCAGACGGAAACTTTGGCAGACGGAAAGACGGCAGTGTTTTCAATACTGGGGTACACGTTCGAATTGCGAAAATTTGGAGCGTCACGAAAAATATATAGGTTTTGAACGTTAATAACTAAGTCATTCCACGATTGATTTTCAAAATGTTTGCACCAATCGATCGGAACATCTTCTACGCTTCGATTTAAATATTAAAAACTATTGATTTTTAACATTCAACTATTGAAATTAACGCAAATATAAGGTGATGTCTTTTAATGCCGATTTTTCAGAGTAAATTTACCAAATACACAGTACTTTGCTAGCACAGACTTCATATTTAAGTAAGGAACGTCTCCTATGCATCAGGAAAAGATATTTAAGGGAGACACGTTGAAATTTTCCTTCAGTCTTTCAGCGATCTCAAAGATGTTGAGTCAGTGCTCGGCTACGCACCGTCACCGGATTGCACGTTCGCATTCACCGTCTGCTATGGAAGGTCTCTACACCGAGTGCGTTGGTGCTGGAGCCCCCGTCTATTTCGCTGCGGTGGTGAAATATCTGGCCGATGAAGTGCTCGAGATGGCAGGAATTACCAACCCGTGACAACGCGTCGACCAAAATCATACCACGTCACATGCAGCTGGCCATCCGCAACTACGCAGAGCTTTTCCGGTGTGAACATTTCACAAAGTGATGTATTTTTCAGGCTGTCCTGCTGTACAAGAAGACTGAGTGAAACGCCCAAGTTCAAATGGAACCATGTTCTCCCCGTCAACTAAAATCCGTCCTTTTCAGGACGAACAACATAATTTGCCCATCTAAAGAGTTTGTTAATTTGAAGTTTCTCTTGCGATCATCAACATTTACATTCCCACGCACTGGCTCAACATGGCATAGCTTTAACCGTCTCAGATGGACAAGCAAGTGGACAAACAGGTTGGACAACCAACAAACGAAATATTAGGAATTAATTCGAGTCAAACTGCAACACTGCTGACTGACCATGTGTACACATTTTGTACTTCCTAGTTGTACATAGTGGATTAAGTAAATTAGCTTGGTTGCTGGCATTGGCAAGCACTGTGAAGGGCGCATTGGTGAGCAGCCTGTAGCCAAACAGGCGATGGTTTAGTTCGTTGTTGCTAGAAAGCGGCTTGTTATGCAGTCGGTTAGAATTAAATGATGTAACGCAGCCCGCTGGTTACTGCCATGTTATGATTTCCCTATTACAGACATAATCCTCTTATAACAAGTTGTTTAATGTTGGTAATGTACTCTTCAAATTCCAATCAGTACTTAAAAGTGTTTTAGTTCGTTTTAGTGCGTTGGATAGAGTCCTTACCTTTCAATAGGATTTCAAATATTGTTGAGAAAGTGTTGTAAAGTGAAAGTGAGATGTCGCAGCATATGGCTAAAAAGTATATGCGTGCATCGCTCAAGCGTTCGAAGGAGCAGCAGTCAGAACGTCCGCCGAAGCAGCCAAGAACCGCTGCCGAGAGAACTCGTTGTTATCGGGCGAACAAGAAAGCGGCCGAAGGTAATGCGTATCCATCTACTAGTTGGGACGCTGGAGAAGGCCCTTCAACTCGGGGTAGGAAATCTTAAATTACTTTCGTCAAGAAAATAGCAGGTTTTCAGATAGAGCGTCATATTCATGACAGTTTTCACAATGTCATGACAAATAAATATTTAAGCTGTTTTAAATAATAGCATGAGGCGATTTTTAAAGGCTTATTTAATTCCTGCACGAATATTATCGTTGAACATTGATTAAATGACAATGATATTACTTATTCTAGAATTGATTTTACATATTCTTGAAAGAATATTGAATATTGAACTGTATAAGTTACATATACTGGAATGAAACCTTGTATGGCAGCCAATAGCTTTTATTAAGGTTCTCAAGTGGACTCTAAATGGTCTTATAAAGGTTTTATTAACTTATTTTTACAATCGTCTATAGACTGGGCCACTTTGTACAAATTTCGGCTTTAAAGATGCATAGAGGAGGTATTGGTAGACAAAACAGTTTTGTATGTAGTTTTATCAACAAAGCCGGGAGGAGTGCTATACGGCTGGAACAAAACAAAAATTGTTACTTGGGAGTGGTAAATTTGTAGTCAGATGGTAGGCGCAACCACGAGGTGCTTGTGTTTGATCTAGTTGGTAGACATCATTCGGTAAGGCGCTACAACGGTATAAGCCAGCCACCATCATCATCGCTAATGTGTGCAGAAAATGCATTAACTAGCAACATTAGCATAACCAGTTACCAGTGATTAGTAGATCATTGAAAATCCGTCCTTTTTAGGACAACCAATATGATTTTCCCAGCTAAAGAGTTTGTTTGATTGGAATTTATCTAACGGTATCGACATTTTTGTCAATTGGCAGCCAGCGGTGACCAAAATACTTTCAGCTTTCCCTTCGTCGCATACTTAAAATCTTGTGTACAATTTTAAACACAACTCGGAAATTAAAACGGTCTCAATATTATTCCGAAGCGCAAGCTTATGGCAAGAACGGCATACTAAATAGAAATTTTACAAATTGCGACCGTCACGAAATATTGGAAAAACTATCATTAATTATTGAAGTTATTTTCCCTAACAGATCTTCAATCATCTATTACGCCAAAAGGATAGTGGCCCTCTCAACCAGCATAGCAAATACAACCATGGCCGTATCATCATTTAAACCAAACGGCCCTTTTCAGGGCCACCAAATGCTTTCTAAAGAGTGAACAATAGAATTTTCTAACATACTTTCTAATGCTGGTCTAACGTTCCAGGCAGCATCCACGCTATTTTGGCTAGGGTAGCAGTCAAATGAAAATTTGAAAAATAGCGAATAATTGAAACACAGCTTCAATCAGCTGGAGATTTTTGCCACGGTCAAAAAACAAATATCATTAATAATTGACTTTGAATTCCCATACAGACTCTCAACAATCTATAACGCAATAAGGATAATGGTCTCCAGCTGGTCAATCATATCAACATAATCACCACTGCCAGCACAGCCGTTGCCCTTTCATCACACCAACATTTGAACCCTGCCAAATGATTTCTAAAGAGCAAATTGTAGAATTTTCTAATAAACTTACTTATCTATGCCGATCCAACCTCCCATTAAAACAGCACTTACATTGCAATGTCACTACGTAGTCCTACGTCAACTTTGCGTACAACCCCATTGGGCTGTCTTTTCTAGTTTTTTTTTATGAATGTAGTGATTATTTAAACCAGTTGATATCCCAATATTATAATTTTTCTCAACTGCGAGTTTGACTATGTTTTGAAAACGACCTTGGATCTGAATAAAGCATTCCTAGCGGTTGGAAAGCCCAGAATTGAAACTCCACTGAAGTTTACTGAAATTCAAGTTAGGCTGGTTAGGGTGGAACTACCTAGATTATTTTTTTCACAAATTGCGTTCTGTTTACAGATCATAATGAAGTAGCCCAACTGACTATTGAAACCTACACCCATTGATTTTTTTACAGAAATCTGTTAAATTTTACCGAATTCTCAACAGTTGTCTTTCGGTTATCCGATTTAACGGATCTCGGGGAAATTTTACAGTTATCTGTAAAAATAAAAACCTGTAAAATTGTACCCAAATCCGTTAAATCGGATTACCGAACGTTGAACTGTTGAGAATTCGGTTAAATTTTACAGATTTCTGTAAAAAAAGATCGGAAAGTGTACAATTTAACTAGTCAACCGAATAGAAGACGAACAATTGTATTGGGTGCTGAATATCTATAAAATCTGAATAATGTTTTGAAAAGGTATTGAATCTACCATAGTTTCAACTTCAATTCAGCGATTTGTTTTGTAATTCATTAAGTACATTATGTACTTTATTGTGTTAGTAATTTGCATTTCATTAAGTTCACTTTTTATCGTGTGTTCAATGATTACACGTTATGCTGTAGTTCATCTGGATTCTGTCAGACTATTTATGAAACTTTTTTATTCAATATAATAATTTTAAAATTCATTAATCATAATGGAGATATTGGACACATTTTGTCCCGATTTGCTTGATTTCTTAAATAATGTCTACATATCTATGCTCGGAGAGGTTTGCGATAGTTTAAATACGCCTAATATTATGTAATATTTTCTCCACAGAGTGTATCGAAAATAAGTTATCCACAGATTTTCCTTTCAAATAATATAAAAATCGATGTTTTAATCAAACAAATGGATGGTTCTGTAAAATACGGGATTAAACTTGAACATTGTGAAGATCGGATAGTTAAGTTTTAGTTTCTTGATTATCAAGATTTTCAGCCCTTGGCTGGTTCATCTCCCATTGTTGTCACTCAAATACCTTAGACAAATACCACTCAAATATTTTAGATCTGTGATTGATTGTAGTTAATTACGTTAGTGGTTGAGCGCCATAAGCTCCCACAAGCGAGCCATGGATGATTTATCGGAAGATGAATCATCTATGGCGCAAAATGATGGGGTAGCTCTTAAAGTTACCCGATCGCGCTCTTATCCTGATAGTTCAGCTGGTCCTTGGGTTGTCTATTTTCGGCCCAAAACGAAACCTCTCAACATTTATCAGATTTCAAACGATCTGACGAAGCGATTCTCGGCCGTGACCGAGATAATTAAGGTGAGACACAATAAACTAAAAGTCGTTGTGTCCAACCTTAAACAAGCTAACGAAATTGCTGTCTCTCATTTTTTTACACTGGAATATTTAGTGTACATCCCAGCTCGAGGTATTGAGATAGAAGGTGTGGTCTCCGAAGCGAGTTTGACCCCTGAGATCCTGTTGAAGCAGGGGGTTGGTCAATTTAAGAACCCTCTGCTTCATTCAGTCAAGATACTCGATGTGCGAAAACTAGGCACAGTATCGATCACTAAGGGTGAAAAGAAATTTACCCCCTCAGACTCGTTTCGTGTGACTTTTTCTGGTTCAGCTCTCCCTCAATACGTCGAGTTGGGAAAACTTCGACTACCTGTGCGGTTGTTTGTACCTCGGGTAATGATCTGCGAACAGTGCAAGCAGATGGGACATACGACCTCCCATTGCAGCAATAAGGCACGCTGCTCTAATTGTGGGGAGAAGCACGAGGATGGCGCCTGTGCAGACAGCACACCAAAATGCGCTTTCTGCAAGGAAACTCCTCCCCATGCTCTCTCATCATGCCCGGCGTACAAACAACGCGGGGAAAAATTAGAACGTTCGCTAAAACAGCGTTCCAGGCAATCTTTCGCCGAAATGCTGAAAAAAGCCTCACCATCACCCAATGTCAATACAAATCCCTTTGCTCCTCTGTCAGATGACGAGTCTGACTTTGATTTGGCTGAAGAGGGAACATCATTCAGCTTTCCGGAAGGTGCTTCACGGAAGCGAAGACGCGTCCGCCCACGGAAAGTTGCTGAACCGGAGCCCAAAACCAGCTTGCCCAATTCAAGAAAAGGTGGAAAAAAGGAAAATCCTAGTCCACCTGGTTTTCGTAGTACTAACTACACCCAGGACTTTCCATCTCTCCCGGGGACTTCCAAAACCCCTGAAGCCCCAATTTTAAGAACAGAAGCCCCCTCCTCTAGTGGGCTGTTCTCATTTGATGACATTGCCGAGGGTATCTCTAAGTACCTCGAAATTTCTGACCCTCTCAAAAGCATTGTTTTGGCAATGCTTCCAACAGTGAAGAATTTTTTGAAGCAATTGACAATTAAGTGGCCCATCCTTGCAGCTATCATTTCCTTCGATGGATAATTTTCCAAATGAGGTCGGGGATTTGATCACTGTTCTACAGTGGAATTGTCGAAGTTTGATTCCTAAATTGGAATCATTCAAATTTTTAGCTCACAATACCGGTTGTGATGCATTCGCTCTTTGTGAAACATGGCTCTCTTCCGAAATCAATCTTCCGATTCATGATTTCAATATTATTCGTCTTGATCGTGAGGATTCGCGTGGAGGGGGAGTACTTTTGGGGATCAAAAAGTGCTACTCCTTCTATAGAGTGAATTTTCCTCCTATTCCAGGTATTGAAGTTGTCGCATGTCAGGCTGTTATTAAAAATACAAGCCTTTGCATTGCTTCTGTGTATATTCCTCCCAGAGCCTCAATTAACCGATAACAACTTTCAGATATTTGTTCGGTCCTTCCTGCTCCACGGTTGGTCATGGGAGATTTTAACTCTCACGGTACAGGCTGGGGAGAACTGTACGATGACAACCGGTCTTCCCTGATATATGACCTCTGTGACAACTTTAATATGACAGTTCTTAACAATGGAGAAGTAACACGTTTGGCTGGTACATCCTCAGTTGGCAGTAGATTAGACCTCACACTTTGTTCGAATTCATTATCGTTGGATTGCACATGGAATGTGATTCAAGATCCCCACGGTAGTGATCATTTGCCCATAAAAATTTCGGTTGCCACCGGGTTCAATCCATCGAAATCTGTCAACGTCACGTATGATCTTACCCGCCACATCGATTGGACAAAGTTTAGGACAGCAGTAGATGAAGCCGTAACGACGGTAGAAAGGCTTTCACCGCTGGAAGAGTATAACTTCCTCTCCAACCTGATCTTAGACAGCGCGCTTCAAGCTCAAACTCGACCAGTTCCAGGGACGTCATCTCGCAGGAAACCTCCTTCGCCATGGTGGGATCAGCAATGCACCGAGGTTTACCGAAAAAAGTCCGACGCGTTTAAAGTTTTCCGTAGACGTGGAACACCTGAGCACTTCGAAGTATACACGGCTCTCGAACGCGAACTTAAGAGCCTCATCAAGGCCAAGAAACGCGGTTACTGGCGAACATTCGTGAACGGGCTATCGCGCGAAACGTCGATGAGTACTCTTTGGAACACGGCGCGAAGGCTGCGTAACCGAACTACGAACAACGAGAGCGAAGAGTACTCGGACCAATGGATCCTCAAATTCGCGCGAAAAGTTTGTCCAGATTCTGTGCCGGCACGGATGATTCCTCGCGAAAACACGAATTCGATAGATGAGATTAGCCAACCCTTTTCAATGGTAGAGTTCTCTCTCGCACTCCTCTCGTGTGGCAATACGGCTCCAGGGGCTGATAGGATCAAGTTCAACTTGCTTAAGAACCTCCCAGACGTCGCGAAGAGGCGCATGTTGAACTTGTTTAATCAGTTTCTGGAACTCAACATTGTACCGGATGATTGGAGACGGGTGAGAGTTATTGCCATTCAAAAACCTGGTAAGCCCGCGTCCGACCACAACTCCTATCGACCCATCGCGATGTTATCCTGTATTCGAAAGTTGTTGGAGAAAATGATCCTCTTCCGTCTGGACAAATGGGTTGAGACGAACAACCTGCTTTCAGATACTCAATATGGTTTCCGTAGGGGTAAGGGAACGAACGACTGTCTCGCGTTGCTTTCCACAGATATTCAGTTAGCTTTTGCTAAAAAGAGCAAATGGCTTCTGTATTCTTGGACATAAAGGGGCTTTTGATTCAGTATCTGTTGAAGTTCTTTCAGATAAACTCCACGCTTGTGGTTTTTCACCATTAATGAACAATTTTTTGTACAATTTGCTGTCAGAGAAACATATGAGCTTTTCTCATGGAACCTCTACAGCTTCACGATTTAGCTACATGGGTCTCCCCAGGGATCATGTTTAAGCCCCTTTTGTATAATTTTTATGTCAAAGACATTGACGGTTGTCTAAGTGACAACTGTACGTTGAGACAACTTGCAGATGACGGCGTAGTGTCTGTCACGGGATCCAATGGGATCGATCTGCAAGGACCCTTACAGGATACCTTAGACAATTTGTCTACTTGGGCTCTAGAGCTAGGTATCGAATTCTCTACGGAGAAAACTGAGTTGGTAGTTTTTCTAGGAAGCATAACCCTGCACAACCGAAGCTTCAAATTTGGGGTAAGCCGATAACTCATTCTATGTCATTTAAATATCTTGGGGTCTGGTTCGATTCTAAGTGCACCTGGAGATCCCATATTGAGTGTGTGAAGCGAAAGTGCCAGCCAAGGATCAACTTTCTCTGCACAATTACCGGGACCTGGTGGGGAGCGCATCCGCAAGATCTTCTAACATTGTACCGGACAACGATTTTGTCGGTTATGGAATACGGTAGTTTTTGTTTTCAGTCAGCGGCTCGGTCGCACTTCATTAAACTGGAACGTATTCAGTATCGGTGTCTTCGTATCGCGTTAGGTTGCATGCACTCGACTCACACCATGAGTCTTGAACTGCTGGCTGGCATGTTGCCACTCTCGGATCGGTTTTCAGAATTATCTCTCCGGCTCCTCACCAGGTGTGAAGTTATGAACCCCCAGGTGATCGAAAATTTTGAGAAGCTCCTTGAGTTGAATCCTCAAACCCACTTCATGACCTTGTACCATTTGTACATAACACAGGATGTCAGCCCTTCGCCGAACATTTCCAATCGTGTTTGCTTCTCCGATTTCGACAATTCGGTTCATTTTGATTTATCCATGAAGCAGGAGCTTCGTGGAATCCCAGAGCATCATCGTCCTATGATTGCTCCGGTGATTTTTGCTGCAAAGTTTGGCCAAGTTGATTCCACTAAATCGTTCTTCACTGACGGATCTTTGATAGAGGAGTCAGCAGGCTTTGGTATATTTAATGAAATTTATAGCGCCAACCGTAAACTTCAAGCACCTTGTTCCGTGTATGTCGCTGAATTAGCGGCAATACATTTTACGCTAGAAATTGTTGCCTCACTAACACCGGATCATTTTTTTATTTTCACGGATAGTCTCAGTTCTATAGAGGCTATTCGCTCATTGAGGCCGGTAAAGCACTCCTCGTATTTTCTCATGAAAATACAGGAGCTTCTAAGTGCTTTATCTTCGCGTTATTTTATCATCACCTTTGTATGGGTCCCTTCTCATTGTTCGATTCCGGGCAATGAGAAAGCGGACTCTCTTGCAAAGGTGGGCGCTATGGAAGGCGATATTTGTGATCGACAAATCGCCTTCAACGAATTTTTTCCTATTTTTCGTCAACAGTCACTCGTCAGCTGGCAATATAAATGGAGTAAAGGAGATTTGGGGCGATGGCAACATTCTATCATCCCAAAGGTGTCGAAGAAATCTTGGTTCAGGGGGATGGATGTGGGTCGAGACTTCATTCGTGTCATGTCTCGCCTCATGTCCAATCATTATTCTTTGAACGCTCATTTATACCGGGTTGGGCTGAGGGACAGCAATCTCTGTGAGTGTGGACAAGGCTATCAGGACGCAGATCACGTTATTTGGTCTTGTGCTGAACATTCTGGAGCCAGATCTGAGCTTTATGATTCCCTTCGGGCTCGAGGTAGACAACCCAATGTGCCAATTCGAGATATTTTGGCTGTACATGATTTGGAGTACATGAAACTCATTTATGTGTTTTTGACTAACATTAGCATTAGATTGTAGTTAGTTTAACCTGTATGTTTAGTATAAGTTTTTTTTTATATGTGTGTGTGTTTTTTTTTTCTTTTTCAAGAAATGTTCAAGTCAAAAGAAAACCATAAATCGTATAGTTATAAGTGTTCAGATAATTTAGAATTTAAATTTAATGTGTTATGTGAACCATACTTTAAATTCCCACCCTTTTTCCCATCCGTAATTTGTAATTCCCATTAACCTCGAGACGGCCGCGAGTAATCGGCTCTATCCTCCTAACTTTAGTTTTAAGATAAATGATGTATAAAAATATGAAAATTTGGCTCTGTAAAGTTAATTCGATTGAGCCTGGACAAATAAATGATTATTAAAAAAAAAAAAAAATATTTTAGATATTTTCGTAACTTGTCCGGAGGTGAGAACTCGTGACTTTAGCGTGAGAGGTATGGGTGTTCCCTCTACGCCGTGGTCATTATTATGATTCTTTCACGAATTTGCGAATATTTGATCGAACACTTTTCATCAAGTCCCGGACAAGTGTTCCATCACATTTTTTGGACCTCCTGCATATTCTCAGCAGCTTTACCATTCTCTTTGAAGATTCGTTTCACAATCGCCCAATAGTGTTCGATGGGGTGAAGCTGAGGGCAATTTGGCGGATTGATGTCTTTCTCCTCAAAAGCTATACCCTTTTGCCTGAGCCAATTGAGAGTTGTTTTGGCGTAATGCACCAACGCTATATCCGGCACCAACGCTATAAGCAGTGGAGGGGCGATGCTTCTGATTTAAATTCAGCAACCTCTTCTGCAGACACTCAGATCGATAGACTTCCGCATTGTTTGTTTCGGTAGTGTAAAACATGGTAGATATTATACCACAGGAACATATTGCTTGCTATGCCAGCACTTTTTAACTAACAGTCGAGTTATTAGTACGAGACACTGAAGAAGTCTGCACATTGTAGACGAAATACGCGTATCTGTCGAAGATAAGCAAAGGTAGTTGGAATTAAATGGAAGATACTAATTCTTCTTCTAATTTCTAGTTAAACTTCTCCGCTTGAATAGACCTGTCTGCATCGTTTACATCCTCCATTACGACGGCAGTGTCACATCCGTCATAATAGTTTTCAGCACTTTGATTGCGACTCCAATCAGTTGCATAGCAGTAATTTCTACACATAAAAAAAAAACAAATTACAACAAGCGCGTAAAATATCCCTCGTTTTATTCCAAGCCAAAGGAGGCGTAAACAACGAACTTTTTGCAATCTTCCATGCGCCATACAACAATGTCTGAAATCTTCCATACAACAGGCTAGAATCTGGCGTTATCTGGCTTAAGTTTTGATGAAATTTCTCATTATTTTCTGCCAAATCTAGCATTAACGAAGAAAATTCAATGATTATTTTTATCTGTGTACTGATTTGCAGCAAGTTTTCTACTAGAGTGTACCCTCCCGTTTCACTTTACTCAATTTTTGAGTACAATTATATGCTATATCTTTTTGCCACACGGAAATGTTCCTCAAATTTCGTTAAAAATTGGATCTACTCAATTTTTGAGTAGATCCACTTTTTACGAAAATTGAGTAACATTTCCGTGAGAGAAAAAGAGATAGTACACAATAGTACTCAAAAATGGAGTACAATGAAACGGGAGTGTAATATTGTGGACCTAGAAGAGTTGTGAGTTCTCTTTGACATGGGTCTTGTCATCCAGCAAAATACATGCATTCGGTCGCAGCAAAACTCGCGGATAGAATTTCCGGGCCTTGTTGCAGCACTTTGCTTATGTTCTGCACTTGTTTAGTGATTTTATGCTTCTTGAAGGTCTTGAGGTTGTTCATTTTCTTGATACGTTGAATCATTCCAACGTTAGCTCCCGCATTATTGGCGAAATCACGTATAAACATTGATTTGTTCTTCCGAATTAGAGCTACAACTTTTTTAACCCAGCTTAGAGTTGGAAGATCCGAGTTTCCCACCTGTCAGTTTACCAAAAGAACAGTTTTCCCCAAACTTGGTTATAATAGATATTAAACTCGCGTGATGAATTTCAAAGTGCATCGCCAATTATCGCAAAGTAACCCCCTTTTCACGCACCCATTTATCCAAAGCCTTAATTTTCACGTCTCTTTTAATGCACGACATTTTGGAAACGAAACGGCGAAACAAGTCAACAAACGAATGATGACAGTCAAGCGCACAGCATGTTTTGATGACCACATTGAAACCATCACAAATACACGCGTATAACGCAAATGTACTTGGATGGCTTATTTTCAATACATGCCTTTGGAATCGAGTGAAGGTGGTTGCATCCACCGTAGGAGTTGTTAAAGGAAAATATTGCTGATTCCATCCCGCTTCCCCAGTATTGTCAAATTCGGCCCATTTAGCTATGCTCTGAGGAACTTCGGTAGTCAAAACAAGCCTAATCTCATGTAAAGTTTTCCTTGAAATCGAATGGTTCCATTCATTTTCAGATTCAGGCCCGTTTATCTATCCTCGTGGAGGGCGAGGCGGGTGGGGGGATTGGTTGTTATTGAGGCAGTTTAGCATTATGTTATGAAAAAAAAAACCAATCGAATGTAGTTTGTTGCATGCACCACATGAGTCGTTGAACGAAGATTTCGCTGATGAAACAAGATGGTTAAAATAAGCCTAATCCAATGCCAAATTTTCCGAGATATCGAATGCGTGACCGAAGTTATTGCTGATTTTACCTTATTTTCCCGTAAATCTGCGAGTATCGATCGTAAGAGTGACATTCCATCGAAAAGTCGTGAAAATAAATTGAGAAAATCAATTTATTTTTCTATTTCCATGTTGCTTTTCATATGTCTTAGGAATACAATAAATTATTTGGACCCATTCACTAAAAGTTGTCGCTCCTCTCTTCTACACTATGCTTTAGTGTTTCAGTTTCCTACCATAGCGTTTTCCGCCTTGTCTCTATCGTCAAATAAACTGCTTTAATCTTTACTCGCGAAGTCACGTCAGCGTCGAAGAATATGGGTAAGGCTTCAGTTCATCCACCTCCTTGAAAAACTGATCGAAAAGCTTCAATATTATCTTATTTGTTTCGTTTTTCCAGTGCATGAACCGAAAGCGACAAAACATGTCAGATTGTGGATTTGGATTTTCGTAGATATTATGAACACTTCTCGGTACCAACTTCTAGGACATAAAATGCTCCCTTAATAAGAAATCAGCTTTCCCTAGAAACTTAGCCTTTTAAGGGCTAAAGCCAGTTGCAGAGTGAAGTCAAGCTTGACACAATTAACGATCACATTTGAAGCTATTCCCGGATAAAAATAACCATACAATTACATTACATTAATATAAAATAACATTAAAATTTATTTCCGACGATGAATCTTATCGTTATTAAATCAGATAAAGGAAAAATGCATATTGTCATTACAATAGATCTACAATTGACTCCATATGCTTGGATTTTCAACAATTGTGAAACAATACAATTAATAGTTATTGGTTTAAATTTGTTCGGAAAATAATGATTTTTTCTATAGTTAAGATACATAACAACCCCCCTTTTCTATTGTCGATGTCTCAGTTTACATTAGAATCTATTGTGATAACAATAACTCCTATTGTCATCTTATAGTTGTGAACAATAAGATTAATTGTACATACTATAGATTCTATTGTATGGTTACAATACATTCAATTGTTAATCTATGAGATTTTTTTATGCGGGTTTCTTCGATATTGTCTTGTTTATCCTCCGAGTCTATCATGCGCATAGCATCCTATGAAAGCATTTCCTGAACCGAAACATTAGAAGACAAACATCTTTCGTCATGATTTGTTCTGAAAATATCAAAAGTATGCTATTACGGTGAGCCCATCGAACAAATGCTGCTGTGGTCATTCCGGTACATTTTTTTTTGTTAATCCCAATCTTGTTTTCATCATCAACGATAATACTCAACCTTATCAAAACTCTTTTCATGTTGTGGCATGAGGTGCTGCTGTTATTTTCTGAAGTAAGTTATGGTGAACATATTTTGTGAAATAATAATAACAAACATTCATATTTCAGTAAGACTTCTCTAGAAGAAAAAGTAAATCTCATATTGTAATAAAGTAAATACTTGATCATTTATTCAATGAAATCGATCAGTTTCTTAAGATGTGCATTTTACCCATAGTTACCTTACACTCTACAGTCCACGATAATTCAACCAAGAACTGTGATCAAAAGAGATATATAAAAAAAACCATATCCCCGTCACTGATGCAATCGTCATGGTTACTTGCCCACCTCGCTGCCGTGTCGTGAACATTAACCCTTAGTGATTAAAAATTGGTTTCGTCATCAAAGTTGTCCGAAACGAGCAGCGACCCTCTGGCTACCACTCCATTTGTGGTCGTGTTTGACTCATATCGTAACATTCAGTGGAATCCATGAAGCACGCGGTCTTTTGGTTTTATTACTGTGGGGGGCAACGAATTTTCTTTCGGCATTGGCTTTTTGTAACGAACGACGGCAAGGTTATTCGCCATGAGAGTGTGTAGCTCAAATTCGCATTAACAGTCTTGAATAATTTGTGTTACGTTCTAATACAATTTTTCGGCCTAATAGCGAAACACTTGATCGTGTGAGATTTGCTCAAATAGTTGACTTCAGGAATACAGTTTAGGGGCGTCATAGCGAAGTCTGTGAACGGACGGTTTTCTAACCCGAAGGTCAAGGGTTTGATTCCCTACAATTTCAAATGTGTGGGAAATTCGTTCAACTGCGCTGGAGCATAGGCGTATCATAGTGCTTGCAATGCACTGATTGATTGCTTTGTAATTACAAAGACAATTAATAAAGAACTATGGATGTGCTTCAGAGAACACTTATTCGAGTGGCAGCCAAAACCGTATAAAGGCCGCAAAAAGTATAAAGGCTAACTAATAACGATGATTGACAGAAATGGGTCTACTGACAAACTAGTACTCCACTTTATTTTGTACCACGACCTTGTTCAAACTCCAATTTCTATTACAAAATGGTGGTGAAAGATAAGTATTTAATGCAGAATTTCTAGTTATATTTTGGCTGATATCTCTGCTAACGACCATGTTTTAAGGTGCTATAGTACACTATGTGGATTTCTTCTGTAAAATGAAGTTTTTTCAGTTTAGTTTTCATGTAGGTAATTTCCTTTCGCGACTTCAAAATTTGATTTTTTTTCAAGAAGGTTCAACGTGTTCGAAATAGATAAGAGAAGAAACATTTGTTTGAAATAAATAACAGCGTTTAAAATCAGGATCAAAGTTTTATCAAAAGTTCAGCTTTTCTAATTTAAAAAAAAATCGACATCAGAGATGCTCCTAAAGTGTGTGATGATGCAAATCTCGGTATTCAGTAAATGGAGATGGCTGGAAATCACATCACAGTTCTTTATGTAAGCGTGAACACGTTTTGAAATTATTTTCAGATCTAAGCCTAGTGTAGAAATTGAGGTTTGCATACTCGAAACAGAAATATGAAGCCGTTATTCCCTTAAGCGTTCACCTAAACTCAAAAGCAGGAGTAACTTCGATTCCAGAGTTTTATATAAATAGCGAATATGTGCCGCATAAATTCCATCAATGGGTTATTCATCCCACTAGAGATATAGGGTCATTAGGCCAAACGCTATACAGCCGAAAGCTATTAGGTCGAATGAGCCATGAGGCCAAAAGTCATAAGGTGTGGCCCATTTAGTATTGGAACAAATAGTTTTGATTCTTACAGCGACCCTAGTGGTCAGATTTGTAAACTATGACATCTTATGTGTTCCCTATAACAATAACAACATCAGAAGTTTTTTTTCGCGATGCAGCTCGAACATGTTTCAGATAAATACAAAATGGAAGAAAAAAGAAGAAAAATAATTGCGCTCAATCAATTGGAAACCCCTCCGTGGTCTAGGATAAAACTTGGCAAAGTGTTGGGTTTTCAACGAAATACCGTGTGGCTTTTAAAAAAAGTACAGAGAAACTTTGTCCACGTATCGTAAACCTCAAAGCAAGCGTCGGGCGGCTACTGCCAACCGTCAACTGTCGAACAAAGTCATCATGAACATTAAGGCAAACCCCAGCATTTCAGGCCGCGATTTGGCCAAAAAGTTTCGCACCGCATGCAGTACCGTGTAACGGATTCGTCTCCGGGAAGGCTTCAAGTCATACCGTGCCTGTAGAAAACCAAATAGTGGTCAAAAGCAGAGCAGAATCCGTGCCAGAAAACTGTATGATCAGGTGCTGACAAAAGTCAATGGCTCCTCATGGATGATGAAACTTATGTAAAGGCCGATTTCAAACAGCTACTGGGACAACAATTTTACTTGGCTGCGGCTCGGGGAGATGCACCTGTCAAATTCAAGTTTGTGTTTGCAGATAAATTTGCATGTAAATACATGATTTGGAAAGGCATCCGTAGCTGCGGTAAGAAGACCAAGGTTTTCATCACTGATAAGACATTTAATTTAAAGCTGTACAGAACGGAATGTCTCCAAAAGCGAATATTGCCACTCATCAGATCTCACAAGGGAACGTCAATTAATTATGTTACGTCAAAAGTGACTTTTTATAACAATATCGTCATTTTTTTCGTTCTTTTAATAATGAATTTGGTTATTTCTAAATAACAATATCGTCATCTGTTAACAGTTAAAGTTAGAATTTAGAAATTTAGATTTTTTTGAAAACTGTTGCGACTTGAAGCCACGAACTTTTATGGAAATTTTATCCTTACAATCAACTTTTTTTTTCTAATTTATAAACTCGCAATATAAAAATTAAACTTGATATCTTTGGACATGAAACAACCAAACCTCCAAGAGATATTTTTTCTGTTTTGAATTAAGAGCAGTTGTTTCGAATTTCAAAAGGTTCAATTTACTTATTTGTTTTTCTTAGAGATTGAAGTTTTTCTGGAACAAAAAAACTATTGATTTGTCATAATAAATTCAGCTTATTTCAATCATGAGCTGTGCTTTCAAAACTTTGTTTTTCATTTTTTTTCGGTGTAATGGCATTGATTCGGCCTAATGGCGTTCGGCCCATCGGCATTCGGTCTAATGATCCATCACACTACTAGGAGTCATAGAACTGCCGTGCAAGTGGGTAGATTTGTTATGTTTGAATTTATTACTAAATCTAATCCCTACCGCAATCCCTAAATTCAGCGTAAGAACAATGACATCGATATGGAATCAATTACTCTATATATGAAATGAAAAATAACAATAAGCCATATGACCAAGATCCCTCCTTAATACAAACCCTAATAAACATATACCATACAGGAACAACACTATAGCTTGTGTGACCATACCACTGACAGTTGGGATGATTGCGTGGCACAGGACGACAAAACTTACGTCAAGGCATACTTTAAACAGCTTCCTGGACAGGAATGTTGTACGGCAAGCGGACGGGAAAAGGTGGCAGATATTTTCAAGAACATCAAACTGTCAATGTTCGCGAAGATATATCTGGTGTGGCAGGCCATCTGTACCTGTGGCTTGAAGAGCAACGTTTACATTGCGACCAGAACCGTCAACCAGGAAATTTATCTGAGCGAGTACAAATCAATCGTCTACTGGTTTTCCTGAAGCGACATAATTGTGCCGTGCTATTTTGGCTGGATTTGGCATCTTGCCATTACGGAAAAAAGGCCATGGAGTGGTATGGCTCCAACAAGTGGTGCCCAAGGACAAGAACCCTCCCAACACACCAGAGCTCCGCCCAATCGAACAATATTGGGCCACCGTCAAGCGGAACCTTAAGAAGACTCAAAAAGCTGTTGTGAGCGTGAAACAGTTCACGGCAAATTGGTGTTCTGCGGCGAATAAAGTGGCTGACTGTACAAAATCTTATGGCAGATTTTGACTGCACAAAGACCCAGAAAATCGCATATGCACTGAAAATTTATTTTTGTAAGTTAGCTTTCACTCGTTTCGTAAACATGGATTTTGTACATACAACCAATGTCTCGTAAATTGTATGAAAAATTCATGTTGCTCATCATCTAACAAAATGCTATTATTACGCTTTTTTTTTGTACAATGCACAAAGTGAATTTCGTGAATTCCAGCCAATCGCTGCTTTTCGTCGGTCGTACTCATGAATGTTCGTGTTCCTGCTGGGATGATGGGAAGAATTAATTTATCCCAAAATAAAAATGAAAGTGCTATCGAGAGTTAGAACCTCATGCACAATAATCAAGTAATTTCTAATAAGTCAACATGGCCTAGTGAGATCAACCACGGACTCAATAACAGCTCTTTCTGGAAATGCAGGATCGAATCCCATGACACGAACAACTTCTCGTGGTTGCGCTTTTTCTTTTTCAATTATATTTTAAGCCGATAAAGTAGATTTGTCAGTCGTTCATGCAACCACCAGCGAAACGTTTCTTTTTAATTGGTAACAAATTATTAATAGCTCTTTGTATTGTTTTCGTAGAATGAACGAATGTTATTTTTTTTACCAACAAATGCTTAGTGCTTGTGACAGTTGCGCGTGTTGCATTAAACACGAAGGTAGCTTCTTAAAAAGTACAAATCAGTTTCGTTGCAGAATACAGCGAATAGATTTAGTCCTACCTTCGATTTTGTAGTATAAACGAAAATTAAATTTCAGTGTGGTAAAAAGGAACTTTAGCTGATTATTTCTCCTGTATTCTGCATTAACTGAATTTGAAAAAGAATTTGACTTATTAATAAAAACTTTGATCGACTCACACACATTACTGTTTGATGATCGGAACACCCTTTACGTCTACACTATCGGGCAAATATCCGTGTTAAATTGTTAATTATTTCCCTCTGGTACAGACACAATGTATGGAATCAAATCTAATTGAAAGCGATTTGTTGTGTACATTCCTCGAATTGGTAATATCGCACTCTCACAATGCGCACGTCAACAACTAAATGTGATAATAGTTATAACTTGTTCGGAAATTTCAAAATTTAATATTTCTTTGGGTAATTACCACAAGAGTGTGTGTGGTTATTTTGCAAAGCGGTATGTTTGAGGTATCATCCAAACCATTAAGGGAATAGTTGCAAACCGCTAGGGGTCCAAATGATTTAAGGAAGTTTTATTAGGACGGCACATTTCCAATTCCAAAGAAATGTGTACACTGTAGCTTCTATAGAGGTGAAAGATACTGCAACTATTTGAGGCGTTTGCCCTTTTGGCTATGTTTAATACTGAACACAGCAGAAAAAGCTTACCTCTCACGTGAAATACTATTTATGAGGCAAAATATGAGAACAAATAAAAGCTTGCACAGAAACCAGTCGTGCGTCAACGTTTTTGAATAAGGAAGGCTGAAGATTGCGTAAAAACAACAATCAATTTGAAACTAGAGCTTTAAGATTGATTCACTACCTAAGAACCTCATTGGTCTCACGTATGCACAGTACTAAAGCGGTTGTCATCCACGAACAACAATCGTGAAGCCGAAAACTTGGTGCTGCGTGTGGTGCTGATTTGACAGCTCGGTTTTATCAGAGGCTATATGCAGCAAACACAATATTCGCGACGGAAGTTCTCGTGTTTTGCCGTTATTTGATTCGAGAAAAATATTCAGTGTTCTACTTAGTGCAGTGGTCTTCACAACGATAGTAGTTTTTCATTGTTTATCAGCACAGAAATATAATGTTTTGTCTAAATTACTGATACTAGTAGTTTGGTAGAAGTATAAATTGTAGAGAAATATAATCCATTGTGAACCGAGCTCAAAATGTTAAAAGCGTCACTAGTGCCACACCAAAAGTAGCATGCTTCATGAACTAACGCTTTGTTCAATCCTCTGACACCATGTAGTACTCTTTTCTTCCGCTTTGCGGTACAAGAATTATTGCTTTTGTTTTGATTCACTATGTTATTTTGACAGATTGTTTGAGGGGTTCTTCGTCGGAAGATATTTTGAAAGGTGATTCAAATAGCTAGGGGCTGAGTTTGGACCCATGTGCTGGTACTACCAGCACATCACATTATCAGTGTAGCATTAAACTTGTCCTAGGTTGCTAAAGGCTCTTTCGATGCGTATTAATGTAGAGATCAATAGTTACATAACTGGAAATGAAGATTTTTCAGGTGATCGTAACATCAGCTTAGCAGACAAGTGAAAACCTTACTACCATTTTCCATTCTGTCCTTTTGTAATGTTCTTCCAGATTTTACAAAATATAAATACTCAATCTTGAGTGAAGTGAGTTTAGCGGGAAATCAGTAGACACGCAGACAGACGTTTAAGCAAGAACAAAATTAACCGATAACTTTGTGTGAATTTTTAAATCCTATACGTTAGCAATCACTTCCTCACTATCGACATTTAGTTCACTAAGTCGAGGTGTTCACTGATGTGGTGAAGTTGTGGCATCTGCTAGCATGTCAAAATATCATGCCAACGTTCGCCACACGCCACCTGAAATTGACACGATGCTTTGACGTGCAATGAGGCACTTCGCTGGACGAGGCGCCTTATTGCTTCAACAAAACTGAGTGATTTGCTAGTTGCTAGATGCTTATTGTTATTTGGTAATTCTATAGTCGGTGCAAAAGCTGCCTCACTATTACAATTGGTTTAAGTATGACTATTTTGTTTGATCTGAGAAATATTGGTAGGAGGAAAAATCAAAGATCGTGCAACACTGGCATGGAAATTTAGAATAACGTACATCCAAAAAGCCTGCGCCTTGAAACGTTAATACAACTGTGAGCATGTTTATATATAAGCATGAGGGACTTCTTGGTGTTACTGCTTCGTTGTTGCCAGATCAGCTGTTGTTACTGTTAATGGCAGCAGTGTTGGGTCTTCCCTAAGCTCAGTCTGCAAATGGGCAACTACAATGCAACACCATGCTAGAGGCGGCTGGGGTCGATTCCCGGGCTGGTCAAGGAATTTTTCGTTTAGGAAAATTTCTCGACTCTTTGGTCATAGGGTATGATTGTCCTTGCCACACAATCGTACTAATGCAAAAATGGTATCTGGCATCGAAAACTCTCAATCAATAAGTGCATTAACACTTAGTTGAGAGCAGCAATAAACTTGAAATGCAAAATAAGAAGACCTGCTACACAATTTATTGAAAAAAAAAACAAGGAGACCTCTAATAACTAGATATGGTGGTACGGTGAAACCCATGCCCATTCAATTGCTATTGTTATTCAGTGTTCAACAGAATCCAGAATTTTAATCCTAAATGTTACAAGTTTCCCCACCAGGTATGTTAATCGGTAATGACTTACGTCTGTTCCTTTAACGTCTACAATGCCAATTTCCATATAAGAAATTGACGCAGAGTCGCACGGCCTTAGGGGTTTACAACCCTGTTCCCCACCCACAAGGTAATATCTAACATAAATTGCATCTATATGCTTGGTTTGTTCAAGTGGTTTCCTCCCTTAAATACCACGTCGTTTTAAAAAGCAATACAGTTTCCATTAATTGGAAATTGATTCTATCTATTATGAAAATATATCCTCTAAACAAAAACGATTAAGAAAATGTCTTATTCTCAAAATTTCTAGTAGTAAATTAAGGTGCAGTAGTAATTATGTTTATATTACTTCAAGCGTGAAGTTCGTAATTCATTATAAAGTTTTGAAGGAAATATCATCTTACCAACAAGCGACTCTAGTAGTGGACAGCAATTTCTGCTACAAACAAAGATATGGATAGAATAGAAAGTATTGCTAGTTCCGTTAGACTACGGCAGGCTGTGAAAATTGAATAGAAGCAGTTGAAATTGAGCGGAAGGCTATTATGAATGGCAGTATCCGATCAAGCAAACGATATTTTACCAAGCAACTCCAATGTAGGAAAGGCAAGCATGTGCGCACTTGATCATATGAATTAAAAGTTTTCAAAACCTTTAATCGGAGATTGATTCTTGTCATATGTGGACTTTAGGAAGTGCTAAAAGAAATTTTTACATCGCTGTTGCGTGCCACTGGTGGTATACGAGCACGTTCAAGCAAACATCGCGCGGGTATCGTGTCTGCTGATTATGTGCTTGATCGAATACTGCCGTTCAAAATAGCCCTCCGCTAAATTTCAATTTTCTCAGCCTGCCGTACCCTAACGGAACTATCAATACTTTCTCTTCCTATGTTTAGTTATAGCAGAAATTGCTGTCCACTTCTGGGGTTTTAAATTGATGTGAAAATATTTCCTTCTAAACTTTATAAATTAAGGTGTCCCTATTGTATTTGCCCCACTGAGACTTGCATATATCTAACATATCTTAAAAAGAACGCATACCTGGAGTTATCTGAGAGATAGTGCAAGTATGCCGATATACTGCCTGCACTCTCGCCGAATACTGTGACATTGTTTGGGTCTCCTTTAAACTGGCTTATATTTTCCTGAACCCACTTGAAGACTAGCAGCTAAAACGATTTGCAATTGGTACCATCAGCTATATTACAATAGGAACACATTACTTGATCTTTCAATCCTGCGTTCCCAGCTATTCCTGCTTTGGGGAAACTAAGGAAGCCCAGAGGCCCGAGGCGATAATTCATCGTAACCACTATCACACCTTCCTGCACCAAATAAGTAGGCTCGTAGAAAAAACTGCTTCCCGAACCGGCCAAAAATCCACCTCCATGAATGTAAATCATCACAGGGTATTTTTCCACTTCATTGGCGCCAAAATCTGGTGTGAAAATATTCAAATACAGACCTCTCTCAGAGCCTACAACTCGATTGGTAAACAAGTCTCGTTGGATGCAATCCCTTCGTTCCATTGCACACTCAACCATGGGAGTGTCGAACTTTTCAAGCGGAACAGGTGGCTTAAAGCGTAATTTTCCCATGGGAGGCACTGCGTATGGTACTCCTTTGAAGTAGTGATAACGTAATCCATTTGGAAGCTTGGCAGTAACTCCACGTAGTTTTCCTTGGCGAACTTGCACTACTGGACGGTCCACTGAAGGCCATATTTGAAGAAATTTTCCCTTGATCAAATGCGAGATTGCGCCGAATGCAATTTTTAGCACGATCAACACTAGCTCTAACATAGTGAATATTTCAGTTGAAAAGACACGCTCAAGAAAATTTTAGCAACAACTAACACTCATTTTTTCGACTCCGCGCACGTGTATATAAACTCGACCTATGCTACCGAAGACATATTTTACAATGCCAGCTTGAGCGTCGTCTTGCCCGTCCTCGAGCTGCGGTTGTTTATTTGCTGCGATGCGACGGACGCAAGCCGACTAACAATAGCAACTAAACTGTTTACTAACCTGCCTCCTCCATTACAAACAGGTATTAGATTGAAATAAATATTTACTATCGCGCCAATTGTCGCCTATGTACTTATGGTTGAGTACGGTAGTTTGCGTATCGTTGTATACTCCCAAATCGTTAATGTAATTGGAAATGCAATGTGCATTAAGTCAACGGAAGAAAAATGTTTAGGGGAGACTGTGGCAACGTCGTGAGTTGCTGTTACATCAAATATTTGTTCTGATTTTCGTTCGAAGTTCCGTGATGCAATCTGCTGAGCTAATTAATGATCGCTGTCAGTGTAATTGTCAGTCTCACCCAGCACAACTGACTGTGTTAAATTCATATCCAGAATTCTTCATAATTATTAAAAATCCTAAATAAACGTGCTGAAATGAATATTTGCCACCTGCATTGCTTGATTTAATTTATTATCATCAGCATAACATCTCATTACTCGTTGTCAGTTCAAGAACAGAAAGATCATATCCACCCCGAATTCTCTATTAACGGCAGTGGCGGCGCTCGTGAAAGTTCAGCGACGCTTTGATAGCGGCTGACTGCACGAAAGACTGCATTGCGAATAGGTATATAAACCGGTTTGATTATTCAATGCACGTGCTGATTGATCAACAGTCGAAACCTCGAAAAAAATATGTTTTGGGGCATAGGTATTTCATAAGAAGGGGGAATTTCGGAGACCATGCACGTATAGAAGAATTGTTTACCTATGTAATGTTAAATCTTAAAATAATAACTTCCTAAATAAAGATAAATAATAATAATAATAATTAAAATAATAACTGGGCACATGGTGTTGTATCTGGACATATGTTGTTGCATCTACTCTAGTTAAAGTTAATGAAAAGTTGCTTCAGATTAAAATACATTTATTCATATTTAATAGTGCCAGAAGATAAGACGCGGTTAGTATTAAGACAAGAGCTAACCCCTTTTTATAAATATATCACATCAGTGAGGCACACGTTTTTCCAACACAACTAGATCGGTTATGAACACTATGTAAGCCTTCAGAGATGGATGCAGGTTAATCGTGGTAAAAAGCGAAGAGTTAAAGTTAAAAAGTTTAAAACTCAAAATCAAATAAAAAACTTAGTATGCAATGCATGAAGTGTTTTGTTGGTCTGGTCGCTATTAACTAAGCATTTTAAAGTTAACCATTTAAGTGATCAAAGAGCCCGGTTAAATATTTTCTGAAATAAACGGAACACTGAACAAAAATATAGCTTCATAATCCTACTCTGCTGCTAATTGAATGCCAGTCTTTTATGGAATAGTAGTTGAAGTTCAGAAATACAATTATAATGAAAATGTTAAAAATTAAATTGAGCCTTTAATGCTTGCAATGCTGCTCTATGCTCTGAAGTACAAAGATAGTTTTGAAACGCAAAGATGATCCCAAAGCGTCGCATCCACTCACTTTTTCATGTATCAAGAAGCATAAAAATCGAATAAAATTAGTAAGGCATTATCATGGGCTATTGTCTATACTGGATTTATGATATTTAATAAGCTTTAGCCAACTTTTATTCCATTAGGGTGGTTCTCTGAATCATGAAGACAATAATATTTATACATCTCCTGTTGCATCGAAGATCATTGTAAAGTTGTGTAAATATGCCATAAAGGTTGATAAATTGCTTTCCATAAAGGAGGTTGTTGTGCATGAGCATGAGAATGATTGACCAACAGATGATGCTTGGGACTAACATACATCTTCAATGTGTAAAAACTGGTGATCCCAAACTAACGCAATACCGGCCCCGGCCAACCGAAACAATAGACAAAACGCTACGCCCGATAACAAAATATTATGGAAAAACGTATCGACACAACCGATTCAACCGATTCAACTGATGGTCGACGCAAACCTATTAAAAGTATACAATATACGCAAACCCCCAGTTGAATACATATTACTTAAGTAAAATTAAATTCACTCCCCCAACTCAAAAAGTCGAATTTTATAAAAAAAATATTCGAGCCAGCACCAGTTTCAGACCAGACGTTTCATACATTTCTAAAACCTTTGGCATTAAAAAATCGATTTTGGAAATTCAATGGGTCAAAAAAGTTAAACTTTGGCCGCTTTGGGGGTCCACCTAACTAAGGCCGATTGAGCTCAAATTCAACATGGGGACTTCTTTTGGGGAGATAAAACTTTTGAGCACTACCGTTTTATGAAATTTGAAAAGTCGATTTTAGCTGGCACCTTAAAGAGCACCTTTTTAACAAATGTTGTTAAATTTGACAACTTCTTCTTGGAATGACCAATTATTTCGAGCCAACATTTATCCAACCGCTGTTCTTTCCTCTGGAATCCGGCAAGCAAAGTCTTTAAAGACAGCATTGAGCACTGCTGCTCAAAATGTTCTTGCACTTTGTGAGCAACTGCAGCGCTCAAATAGTCATTATCTAGGAACTGCGGACTTCATCAGTTGTGGAAAATAATGTTTTAATATTTTTTCAGTTCATGCTAATGTGACGCTACGCATGTCAGCTAATGCATTATTTGCAAATAAGCAACTTACTACCTCACAACGTACAGCAGTTTATTTCACTCATCATTGCGCCTAAGCGGATAATTACTACCAACTGGCTTACACTGGACAGACGTTTGTTTAACTCTCGTCACGTTTCCGTTTATTTTGCTCCTTTTCACGTTTCCGTTTGTTATGCTCCTCACCACGCTATTGCCAGCACGCAATGAGCTTTAATTTCGCCATGGCCAATTTTGACGACAGCTTAAGTAAACAGTAAATAAAGTACATCAACTATTTCAGTATCATTGTAAATATGCAGCAAAAGTATTAGTAAGTACGTTCATTATAGCAACAAAGACCGATGACCGATATAATTCGAAGCAATTTCGACATAATTAATCAATTAATTCTTGTTTACTTCCGTGGCATTAACGATTTTCTCAGCTTTTTAGACATCATCGTCATCATCATCGCTGGTTAAGCTGAACAGGCTTCTCTATAATCTTCGAATGATCTAAATTTTGTTAAATTGAACCGATAAACCGAATAATGCAGCCTAGATGTACAGAAAATAGGTAAATCTAATCTAATCTAATCTCACACTAACGCAGCCAATTCTTGAAAGCATCCTGTAAAATGATGGTTCCTTGAATACATCATTTTTCTTGTCATCGGCCAGGCCAACTGCGTAGTATGTGCCGCAAAGAGGATTCCAAGAAATAGAGCGATTCTAGAAAGATCTAGAATCGTTCTACTACTCTGAATCAAGGAAAGGAAGAAAGCGTGGACCTCCCGCACCAAACGCTTTCATGTAAAGCTAAACAGTGTGATAATTTGTACTTTATCGTTGGGAGCATAAATGTTATATAGATTAGTTTATGCTCCTTCTGCCTGTGGATGAACTTTTGGCATTTGAACCAAAAGCCTGGCAATAATTGCCAAGGTTATCTCGCCTTATCTCGCTCACTGAAATTTCTAAAGATATATAATGAAAGAAAGTTGATAACTGAGCAGCCTAGCAGAATAGCAAAGAAAATTTAAGCAAACATTACTGCCCAAAACCGGAAACTCAACAAATCCACAAAAAGAGAAAAAAAAGGAAAAAGGAAATTCGAATTCTCCGACAACTCTTGATTCCTACAAGGCCCATGAATAATTTTTTATGTCTGTGCAATAGAAAATGAAGGTTAAAAAATCATTTTAGTTTTTGAACCATTAAATTCGTTTGGATAAACAAGGAAAAAAAATTCTAGTACAATCCGTCGTATGATCCCTTTTAAAAAAACGTAAAAAATCATCCTATATCTTACAAACCATAACATGGGTTAGGTGGGCTAAAACTTACGAGGATACATAAATATGAAGCAGAAATTATCATAAAAAATACGCTTCATTCATTCTCTGCTCGACGTTCGAGCAGTAAAGTTCGATTTCTCCGCTGCGCTTCGATCTATGTTTGGACCTCACCAGTGGTAATCCAACCTAGATATCGTTGTGTGGTTTTTTCGTCTCTCGCGCTGTTCGGTTCGGTAGTGTAGTGATACGTTTTCTTTTCGTCCGTTATTCGTGCCGCGATTTCGGACCCATCTTGTGTCTCTTCGACGCTTGGCCACCTGTTCGAGGTGGCAAGCTTCAACACTGAGCTGCAGAAGTTGGCAGCAAACCCACTGACACCAACCACTGTTGCGATGGCACGCAACAAAAAAACTGGTGCCTCCACATCAAGCTACCGTACAACATCATCTGCTACCAGCAACCAACAGGCAAGCGGCTCAAAGCGGCCACGAACTGACGATGCCAACCCAGCGTCATTGGATCACAATGCCAGACTACTGGCCAACAACAGTTTTGCCACGCTCCCGGTTCAATCGGTCACCGAGCAGACGGTGCCGAAAAAAGTGAGAATTCCACCTCTCTTCACCACCACGAAGGAAATCGCCACGCTCAGGAATGAACTTGCGGCGGCGCAAATCCATCCGCTGTTCAAGCTGTGCAGCATGGGCATTAAGATCGTCTGCTCCACCGAAGCAGATTTTACATCGGCAAGACGATTCCTGGATTTAAAGCAGCTCGAGTATTACACTCATGACACCCCCGGAAGCAAACCACTGTAGGTGGTTATTCGTGGACTACCGGAACAACCACCGGAGGATATCATGGAGGAACTCAAACGGCTTAAGCTCAAGCCGATTAAGGTGTTCCCCATGAAGCGGACCGAGGCACGAAACCATCGAGATCTGCTCTATCTGGCCCACCTAGAGAAGGGCTCGGTGAACTTTAATGAGCTCTCCAAAGTGCGAGCTCTCTTCAACATCATTGTTGAATGGGAGCCGTACCACCCCAAGAAGCGTGACGTCACGCAATGTGCCAACTGCCTTTCCTTCGGCCATGGCACGAGGAACTGCCGCATGAAACCGCGCTGTGGCAAATGTGCAGGAACACATGAAACGGCCAAATGCGACCAAATGGAGGAAACTGCCGAGCCCAAATGTGCCAACTGCGGGTCAAACCATGATGGCCAAAACCGTGCCTGCCCCAAGCGTGCGGAGTTCTTGGAAATCCGGAGAAAAGCGTCCACCAGAAATCGCAACGGGCGAAACCGTCATCAACCTCCTCCGAATACGATCGAAAACTTCCCGCCGCTCAGGTACCAAGTGCCGAATCTGCCACCAGTTCCATTGAACTATCGCCAACCAATGTGCCCGCCAGCATCCGTTCAGCAACGTTTCGCGACAGCCGCCGCCGCCCCCATCTCGGCTCCTCCTCTAGGCTGGGGCAATCCAAATCCAAGTTGCAGTACCTCCACGCAACCACCGGCCGATGGACAGCTCTACGACTCGGAGCAAATGGTTGAGTTCGTCCAAGAGCTCTACCGCCAACTACGTTCCTGCCGCTCGAAGGAGGAACAGCTCAAAGCCGCCACATCCGTGACGATGAAGTTTCTTTTCAAACATGGACCGTAAACGCACCATCAGCATCTTAAACTGGAATGTTTGTTCCATCCGGAACAAAACCATCGAGCTCGGTGACTTCCTTAACAGGAAGGCCATCGACATCGCCATCGTCACCGAGACACATCTCAAGCCGGATCTGACAATTTTTATCCCTGACTATCGGATTGTGCGACTTGATCGTAGCGGCTCAAGTGGAGGAGGAGTTGCGATCGCCCTGCGCTACAACATCAACTGTCATTTACTTCCGAGCTTCCAGCTGCAGTCAATCGAAGCTATCGGAGTCGAGGTCGAAACTGCTGTCGGCCCAATCACCATCATCGCGGCTTATTGTCCCAAGCAAGCCAGCATCGCCAATGGAACAACAACAATGCTACAAAACGACATCCGCAAGCTAACTCGGAGGCAGGGACAGTTCATCATCGCCGGCGACCTAAATGCGAAACACGAAACCTGGGGGAACACTCGACGCAACCGGAACGGAATAGTACTGCAGGAAGACCTGGAAGAGGGACATTACACCGTCCTGGGCCCGGATACTCCCACCCGGTTGAGCAGATCCGGGGTTCATTCAACAATCGACATCTTCCTCACCAACATGGGGAACAACATCGGCCAGCCGATCGCATACCAGGAGCTCAGCTCGGACCACTATCCGGTGGTGGCCGAAGTTGGGTCCTCGGTCAATCGGCATCGTATCACCAGACGGAACTACCATCGCGCCAGTTGGGAGAGGTTCCGACAACATGTTGACGACAACATCGATTTCGACATGCGCCTTGATTCGGTTGATGACATCGAACGGCAGCTGCAGATCATCGAGCAAGCGATCTCCCAGGCCCGGGAGCAACATGTACTGGTGATAGATCAGGTGAGCAACTCTGTACCCATTGATAGACCCACTAAAGAACTTATTCAATTGCGCAACGCCATTCGAAGGCAATACCAGCGAACTGGTTTGCCTACTTTAAAAAGTCATTGCAATCGGATGACCAAAATTATTAAGGCCAGAATGGTGGACCTCAGAAATAACAATTTTTCCGACAAGATCCGCTCTCTCCCAGATTGTGCAAAGCCGTTCTGGAAGTTGACAAAAATACTAAAAACTAAGCCAAGACCCATTCCACCGTTGATCCCACTTGACAGCAATCGCTCCACGGATCGCTTAATTACTCCTGCAGAGAAGGCTGTTGAGATAGGTCAACACTTCGTCAGCTCCCACAATCTTGGACTAAACATCGTCAGTCCACACGAAGCTGCCGTTAGCGAGGTTTTAAACAACATCCATCTAAGTCCCAATAACTTCTTGGAAGAGTTGGAGGTCTCAGCTGACGAATTGTTGACCTATATCAAAGCGTTTAAGAACATGAAGGCCCCAGGTTTCGATAACATCTTGAACTTGGAGCTCAAGCAACTGAGCCCCCAGTTCTATAACCATCTGGCGATGGTTTTCAACCAATGCCTGCGACTTAGCTACTTCCCCTCGTGTTGGAAGTCAGCCAAAGTCATACCCATCCGGAAACCTGGGAAAGATCCTTCGTGTTCCAAAAGCTATAGACCCATCAGCCTTCTCTCAGGAGTATCCAAGCTGTTTGAGAAAGCGATCCACCGTAGGCTTCTTTCATCCGCCGACGAGCTTAACATCATGCTTGACGAACAATTTGGCTTCCGTCATGGTCGCTCAACAGTCCATCAACTTAATCGAGTCATGAACATCCTCAGGCGGAACAAGTCTGTTTCGAAAACATCCGCTATGGCCCTTCTTGATATCGAGAAGGCCTTCGATAATGTGTGGCATGATGGCTTGGTGTACAAGCTCAAGCAATAAAATCTTCCAATTTTCCTGGTGAAAATAATTAAAAATTATCTCTCTGACAGGACATTCCGTGTTTCGTTGCATGGTGCAGTCAGGAGATCTCCGCCGGTGTTCCGCAGGGAAGTATACTAGGTCCACTTCTGTTCAATCTATTCACCTCGGATATACCCCCGCTCCCTGAAAATGGATCTCTGTCGTTGTTCGCCGATGATACCGCAGTCGTCCACAATGGTAGGGTAATAAGAGCGCTTACAGCGAAACTGCAGCGAAGCCTGAATGTTCTGTCAGAATACTTCACCGAATGGAAGATCTGTATCAATGCGGCGAAGACCCAGGTCATCCTATTTCCACACTCCAACTCTCCCAGACTTGTTCCGCCTGAGGATTGTAAAATAAGCCTAAACAACACAACGGTGGATTGGGCCAAATCAGCTGTCTATCTTGGCGTTACCATAGACAGCAAGCTTATTTTCAGGGAGCAGGTTGACAAAACGGTCACAAAGTGTAACGTTCTGTAGAAGCTACTGTACCCATTGATCAACAGAAGGTCTACATTATCCCTGTAAAACAAGCTTGCTGTCTACAAGCAAATCATACTTCCAGTCATCGAGTACGGCATGCCAATCTGGGAGAGCTGCGCAAAAACACATCACCTGTTGCTTCAGCGTATTCAAAATAAGTTCCTCAGGCTGATCCTGAACACCCCTCCAAGGACAAGAACATCTGAGCTCCACCGTCTGGCCGAGATAAAAATACTAGACGATCGCTTTAGTGAGTCTATCAATCGGTACAGGGCACGCTGCCTGACATCGGATCACCAGATCATTCGGAATCTGGTTCCCCACCCCTAGGTTTATCCAATTGTAGTTTTAGTTGTAGATTAGGTAGGTTATCAAATTTTAAAGCTAACAATGCCCCAAGGGCTGAACGGAAAATTCATGTTAAACATAAACATCATAAACACAACAAACACACAAATTTAAACAAAGCTGAAGAGCCCAATAGGCTAAAACACTTACAATGTTAAAATAAGTACACAAGACAAAAGAATGGAAATATAAAACATGTTAAGTAAAAAAAAAATCATAAAAAATATTGCGAAGCGATGTTATAATATAAAATGATAACAAAAATTATACCTGAACTGCCTGCATGTCTGCATATTATGGTAATGCTGCAATTGTAGATGAACCTGCATTCTCACTGCCACGAAGAAATAAATTAATTTAAAGTTACTATGTAATACTTGGGAACTCCATGGATGATCCGATATTATGTACCGTTTAAAGAATATTTCCATTTTTCGTGGTAGGACAAGATTTCAGCATGCTACCCTACCGGTGTTGCGCTTCCAACATCGCGTTAGTGGGACTGCCTCCTTAGGTATAGCTGACGCGATACAGCATTTCTTACTCAGCCGCTGGATGCTAGGACAGACACTGTTTAAGCCGCACCTCCTTGGTGGACAGACGCTCGGCACGCACCTCCTTAATCAAGCTAAAGTCAGAAGGCTGCACTACCAGCAGAGTACGCTACCCTTAGCTGGCGGTCTTCGTCATCTCTTGACCCGTGGAAGTATGAGGTTGGAACTTGTGAGAACCAGTGCTATGTTGCGGAGACGTACGCTCTTTTGCGACTCACCATTTTGCAGCCCTAGATGTACAAAAAATAGGTAAACGTTATAACCTAACAATTCACACGGATAAAGCTATGTCCATTTAGAATCCGGAATTATAAAATCATCTGTACATCGCTAACGAATTGACGTACAAAAAAAATTAATACAACAAAACAATGGTAATGTACTGTACTGTACACTGTACTTTATGCAAAAAATATCAATACAAATCATTTCTCTTCATTTCTAATGCTACAAACCTCCGGTGTCAACTTCCTTGGCACATTTGTTCCACATTTTGGTCATCTGAGTCGCGTCCCGAGCCGTTTTTCCACCTTTCTTAAGCTTCCGCTTCATTATTGCCCAAAATCTCTCGATGGGCTGGAACTGCGAGCAGTTGGGTGTATTTGTGTTTTTATCTATGAAATCTACGTTATTTTCGCGGTACCACTGGATGACTTCCCGGCTGTAGTGGCAACTCGCCAAATCTGGCCAAAACTACACGGGACCTTTATGGGCTCTAATGAAAGATAGTACGCGGTTTTTGAGGCATTCTTCCTTGTATAGCTTCAAGTCCATCGTCTTATTCGTCACGAACACTTAGGTCTTTGATCCGCAGCTGCATATCACTAGCCAAATCATCAGTTTTTCGGCAAATTTGTCCATAAAAGCACACTGAAAATTCGCAAGAACATCTCCGCGTGCCGTCGCCATGTAAAATTTTTGGCCAGGAAGCTGCCGAAATCCATTTTGACGTAGGTTTCATCGTCGATGAGCAGGCATCCTTGGTACTTCGTCAAAACCTGCTGGTACCAATTTCCGAGCTCGAGTTTTGGTGACGAAACTGTGCTTCAACGTTATCCAGGGTTTGCTCTGACGGTTCTCAAAACCTTCTGGTTCAGCTAACGGTCATATGTTCCACTACAACGCTTACCTTGAGGGACTCGATCCACGCTCTTTCGCGTCCTAAATCGTTTGAGCACATCATACACGGTTGATTGGGCGGTTTTCAACGTTTTTGGGATTTTTATTGCGGACCACGTTGGATTATCAACGTGGGTGTGCAGAATTTTTTCACTCCTCTCGGCTTCCATCTGGAATAGCTTTTGACTCACTGCACGAAACACTGTGAAATTTATACCACAAAAAGTGGGCGCCTAGTTAAACAAACCGTTGTAAAATAATGTTTGCAGCGTTCACTTTCCGTGCCGCTGCAAAACAATAAGTGATTCCGGATTCTAACTGGACCGAACTTTAAAATAACAATTATTTAACATGAAAACGGCGGACCCAATGTTAGGGACAATTTTTTTCCCAATTATGGCCTGTTTTCTGAATAACTCAGTAAAAATGTTGTTATTGGTAACATTTTCAGTAGAATTTTATGTGTTCTGATTATATATTCGTAAAAAAAAACTTGTGTAGAGGGAATAATTATGTTTTCATTATCAATGGGCAAGTAAATCATAGGTGAAAAACTCTTAAGTATTTCAAAGCAGTTTTAATTTATGTTGTTTTGTAAAAATTGCCTTCGATCATATAATCGGAAAAAACCGTACTAAAACTGCATTTAATAAAAAATCGATCGAATGGGACGAAGTTGTATCCATGAATAAACACAATTTAATGCTTTTAGATCGACATTACATCCATATCCCTTGACAGTTTCTGACTTTGTAAAATTAGTTGTATAGTTTTTTATGATACAGACTACCAAATGTCTTAATCAACGTGTCTTAACAAAAGTATATCTATTAGCATTAGCATTAGCATTGACGTTTGCACACCTCGTGGATGGAGCTACGATGAGGAATAATTCGTTGAAGACATTGCATGTCACCATGAAACGAACCTGATTACGGTTACTGCTACGTTTCTTCACGCAATAATCTCCACGAAGACACTCCTCACTCCTGATAGGGAGGATTTGGTATCTACCTTAAAAAGACACGGGGAACCCACGTAGCCTCCAGTAGATATCAAAAGAAAAAGGAAATTAATAGTCGGAGAGAAAAGTTGAACAGAATGCCCTGTTTGGTGTACAGAACAAAAATGTATTAAAAAATGGTCGTTGGGAGCATCTTGTCTAAGAAGGTTAAGTGATGCTCCATTTCTCTTCAAACGGTTGGGACTTTAGCATTAACTATAGTCCTAGCTCCTTATAGCTTATGGTTATAGCGCCATTACTCGCTCTCTGAAAAGTGAAGAATGTCTGAAAATATAAGGGGGCAGTCACCGAGATAAGCCTATCCACTTTCATTCAACATTTCGCCAAACATGTTGAGTGTCGTAGATCCACACTCTCTGCGTACCACGGCCTTACAACTGTTGGAATATTTGATAATTATCCTGACATCTATTGCCGAAAGCGCTGGAAACCTAAACAACCTTCATAGTTGTCTAAGAGATAAAAATGTGGCGAGTTTCAATACTTTATTTTCATTTGCTAAGTGCACAGATGTGCAAAAAATAATTCTCGGAAAATTTATGGCGAATATTTAACATTCGTTGATATTAGCCTCAATGGACTACAATTTGGTTTTTAAACAAGAACCAAACACTGAGTTTGTCGACGGAGTAACAGTTCTTAGGAAGTAACGAGACCACTGCATTATTTAGGAGTAACATTAACGGCATTACGTTGCCGAAATACGGTCCACGTGACGCGGTCAACTATGGACTTTTTTTTGTATATGAAATGAGCCGAGGTGACTAGTTAGAAGAATAATTAACAAATCTGTTGTCACCACGGCTATGATCTACGGACACAAGAAGCCGTTCTAATGAAATATAGCAGAAATCTATCAGAGAACATGAGCGCCAGTTTGTGGAAGGTCCTGAGTCCTTAGCGGCTGAGAAAATGTCAACCAAATTTTACATGGTGGGGCAGTACTCGTTAAAACATGGTCCGATTTAAAAGTTGCCCATACGAAGATTAGATGTATCTAGCATAGAGATAGGGATACAGATCGTTGGAAACTGAACGGCAATATCCGACCAGGGTAATATCACTACATATTTGAATATGTATCATTAGAAAAATACTCACATATAGAGATGCTTGGGCGATCCTTTAGAGTACCAAACTGACTGCATGGACAACCAGCAATCCTTAGTACTTTTCAAACAGGAAAATCAAGTTTTTTCGTCGGCCCAAGGACCACCGTACTTTGAAAGCTCCAGTCTTAGGTCCAGTCCCAACGGAAGTTATTATTTTTTGTGGTACAATGTAAACTACGATACTCAATTTGGTTTCAACTCTTGCAAATGAAAGCTTCATCCCGAATGCAACTTTTATCACCATGAACACAACGAAGTTGATTTCAAGATACTGCTCTTTGGCACACGATCATCTTCAATGCAGTTTGAAATCAATTAAAAATCTTTTGCTTCTTAGAAAATTACGGACATTTTCGGAAAAAAAAATGACAGCACAGGAAAAATACGTCCACTCGGAGTCAGAGCCTACTTCCATTTTTCCAATCCTAGTTTGATATCTTCTGATTGACATAAAACACGAAACGGAATTCCATCTCTTAATGCCATTCGTCTAGAATTGTAGAATTCTTGGCTGTATTCTGTGCTTTGCTGGTAGTAGCCGGTACTTGTTTCTATGGCTTAGTGTTTGATGGTGCTGCCCGTTTTGGCAAGTTAATTTTATGCCGGAACCTTCGCATTTCAAAATAGTATCACATTTTGTACATTTTACATTTTAGCCATCCATCGACTTGATATTCCGCGTAAGAAGTATTTCCAAACCGAAGAATTAGCAACACCTTCTCTGATTTTTGTTTCAAACTCCATTTGGCACAATAGATCATTGCACCGAATGTATTAACCTCACTTTTTTGACAGCCCAGGGAGCTTGTTTACATAGTGTTAGAATTTGAGCCGCTCAAACGAAATTTTTCATTTGCTTCTAAACAATTAGATTCAGGAAATGTTGTCAAAATAAGCACTGGTGCCTGTTCCCTGCCATTTCAATCGTAATAAATTTTGAGCACAAAATCTCAAACCGATCTTACCGAAAATATTCTAAGTCCACGTAAACAAGCTCCCTGAACTATCAAAACTAAATTGATGACGCCATCGTGCAATGATCTATGTGGCGTCATCGTTCGCAGTGACAGCTGAGGGCAAACCGTCGATGCACGCTGACAAATAAGTAACCATTATTGATTGATGTGAGGTTATCTCCCTTTATGAAGCGAAAGAAAATAACACAACAGAAGCTTCAATGAATCAGTTTACATCATAGTTGGCATTGATGATGACGGTGATAACGAGAAAAGCGTGAATGTGAATTTTGTAGGTCGTGATTTCCATGCAAGGTGATTTCAAATTTCGAACAGTCTACGGTGTTTCCATACATTATTAATTTACTTGTATTGAATCCCAGATTGTTACCGTGGATTGAAAGCAATCTTCCAAAGATTTATTTTATAAATAAAAAATGTGTATTTTTTAGGTGCAATACCGAAATACCGGTATTTTTCGGCTGTAATACCGTTATTTCGGTATATAATTTTGGCCCAGTATAGCCGGTTTTCGGTTTCGGTATTACCGGTATTGCATGCCCTATTTGAAGGAGACGCTATGAATGTCATTCAAAACACCAAATCCAGTGGAATCATTTGTTTTTGACCCGTCGGTGTAAAACTTCCTGTCACATCTGATATGGCCAAACTTACTTGCAAAAATTGATGGAATGTACTCCTAACGGAGTGGATCTGGTATTCCACAAGCTTCTTGCTTCATGGTAAGATCAAAAACTACAGTAGAACTAGAGAAGTCTTGGGAGTAATCACGATTAGGAACATTCGAAGAAGGGCTCACCTCCAGAGTCATGTACCAATAGTACAGTGTCATGAACTTAGTTTGAGGATTTCGTTCGATTAGCTTTTCAAAATTTTCAATTACCAATGGATTTAGCACCTCACAGCGGATGCGGAACCGGAACGATAGCTCCACAAAACGATCTGATAAAGGAAGAACTCTTGCTAATACCCTCAAACTCATAGTATGAGTTGAGTTCATGCAGCCTAACGCAATACGAAGACAACGGTACTGGATTCGCTGCAGCTTCAGAATATGAGTTTTCACGGTGGATTGAAAACAGAAACTACTGTACTCGAGAACCGGCAGAATCGTTGTACGATACAGCTTTATCAGATCTTCCGGGGTGGGCTCCCCACCATGTTCCGGTGATAGTACGCATGAAGTTTATTCGCTGCTGGCATTTTTTATGCTAACTCAGTTTTCTCCGGGGAGAATTCGATATCCAGCTTCACAGTCCAGGTAGATAAATTGTCTAGGGTATCCTGCAACGGTTCCTGCAGGTTGTTCGCCCCTGGTCCTACAATTGAAACAACGGCGTCATCCGCAAGCTGTCTTAGCGTGCAATTTTCAATGAGGCAGCTATCGATGTCTCTGACATAAAAATTAAAAAAAAGGGGCTTTAACAAGAGACCCTTGTAGCTAATTCGTGAAGTTGTCGAAGACCCATGAGAAAAGCTCACATGTTTCTCAGACAACGAATTGTACAAATTGTTGTTTAATAGTGGTGAATGGCCACACTCGTGGAGTTTGTCTGAAAGGACGTCTACACAAACTGAATCAAAAGCCCCTTAATGTCCATGAAAACTGAAGCCATTAGCTCATTTTGAGCATGAGCCAGCTGTATTTCTGTTGAAAGCAGCGCAAGACATTCGCTCGTTCCTTTGCCTCTGAGGAAACCAAATTGTGTATGAGATAGAAAGCCATTAGATTCAATCCATTTGTCGAGCCGATGGAGAATGATCTTCTCTAGCAGCTTTTGTATACACGTCCAACATCGCAATTGGACGAAAAGAGTTGTAATCCGAGGCGGCTTTCCCGGGTTTTTGAATAGCTATGACTCTAACCTGCCTCCATTCATCCGGAACAATATTGCTTTCCATGAACTGATTAAATAAGTTCAGCAAGCGTCTCTTTACGACGGCTGGGAGGTTTTTAAATAATTTAAACTTGATGTTATCCATTCATGGTGCATGAAAGCAGAGCAAGTGAAAGTTCGTGCATAGAAAAGGGCACATCCATTTCGTTTCGTTTGATTTGAATATTGCGAGCTATTCGTTGCACCGGAACTGAATCTGGGCACACTTTCTTGGCAAATGCGTAGACCCACCGGGAAGAGCTTCTTTTGACTTCATTCGCGGACGACGCATTTCGCATTCTTCTCCCGACGGTCCAAAGAGTTCTCATCGATGCCTCACGCGATAGCCCTTCGACGAAGTGACGCCAATATCCGCGTTTCTTGGCATTGGCGAGGCTCTTAAACTTACGCTCAAGAGCAAAGCACCGCTCGTGGTAATTTCGTGAACCGCGCTTCCGATGTGCTTTAAACGCGACGGATTTTTCACGGTAGACCTCACCACGGAGTGGGCGAACGTTGGCGAATTGTTGATCCTGGTACCGGTCTGCGCTGTGCGTCGATAGCACATTTGAGGATTTTGAGGCCATTTTGAAGACAGTTAAGAGTTTTTACAAATGCAAGAATCATGTTGATGAGGTTTTTTGTTGTCTCACTGACCTCGAAAATGGTGAAGATGATTTCCACAATCCCAGAAAGAGGCATTTTTTTCGGAGTCTTCGACTTGACACGGTCGAGATTCCGAATGTCTCGGTAGTTGGCGTTCTGGGCAAAAAACTAGAACAACTGGGGTTTTAGATGTTCTCGGAAGTGGCGGAAAGTCACCAGCCAGTGGTTTAAGGAGGAGAACCTGGAAGGAGGGTGGAGAGTCTGTACTACAGTCAGCGCGTTTTGAGATGCGCGTTTTGAGTGGCAAATTGCTGTCCAAAGTGTATTTTTTTATGTTAACTTTCAAGTGCTGCATCCAAATATTCTATTTGTTTTATTGCAAATTCGTCAAAATGTTCGCGAAAGAAGTGATCACCAGTTTGTTGCTCGCCCAGAAGCCGAAAGAGATTGCCAAGTTGGTAGGGTGCCATTTGGCAACAGTTTACCACATAAAAAAACAAAACCAAAACGTTGTCCTACAGCAGGATGGAGCGCCGTGTCACACGTAAAATCGAACCCAACAATGGTTGAACGATGACATTCAGTTATGGTCGAAGGATTTGTGGCCCCTAGCAGTCCAGATCTTAATGCGTTGAATTTTTATTTTGTCTTGATTATCGAGATTTTCAGCCTCGGGCTGGTTCATCTCCCGTCGTAGTCAGTCAAACACCACTTTTGGGCATTTTCGTAACTTCTCAGGGGGTAAGATTCGAGCTCGTGACTAAGGCGTGAGAGGTATGGATGTTAATCAATACGCCGGGGTCGCCCCTGGATTTTATTCGATTTGGGCATATGTTGAAGCATGAGCCCGCAAAACATCACACTCTCAACGTTGGAGGACTACATCCGAAAGGCATGCTCTGGCTTCCGCCGTCGGCTCGAGGATGTTATTAATAAAAATGGAGGACACATTGAATAAGTTTGTTTAAAAGGACTTTATAAAAATAACTGCACTCGAAAATGTTGATATTATTACTTGAATTAGTTGAAAATGGGATTTGAAAGAAATAGAACAAATTTTCGCATTATTTTCTGCCGAACCCTGTAGAGATGTCGTGCGTTTTTGATGTAATACTTTCAACGTCGCATGCGGCTAATAATTCAGGTAGTGGGAGGTACATTTAAAATAAACTAAGCTAAGTAAAATTTTATAGCTAAACTGAAAAGGAAATTCTTTTGAAGTGCAAATAGATGAACGCTTTTAATTTAAATGAGCATTCAATTTACAGAAATCTTCACTTCATCAGTACATAAGCCAAAAAACTCTACAGATACAATTAGAATTCAATTGACACTGCAGCTAAATATCCAGCAGGCATTGAACCTTCTATGGTATCAACTGTTGTCCAATTGATCTAGAATGTATTCATAACATTGTTAACATATTATATAATATTACATTTGTACTGTTCATCAAATGCTGAAGATACCAACTATATAATGCAAATAAACTGCCCTGAAATTCAGTAAAATCAAGAAACCTGTAACTCTCTACCGAATAAGGACATCGGGAGCTAACGCCACTGAATGCAGGGCAGTTGAGAAATTGTTGACTACTCACTGTCTTTATTCTGAAGAATGAATGTTCAAAGCCGACAGCTTTTTTCACAAGCACAATGGATTTTCCATCCAACCTTTTGTTAGATAACTGCAACGTCGTTCTTCGCATTGTATTCTTATACACAAAGCACATCTTTGGAAAATTTCTTTTTATCCCTCACGTTTTGCGCTCAACCGATTGCTTTAATTGCAGTTTTTATGTGTTGTTCATATCGTGTGCTGATGGAACTGTAGGGTAGGTTATTATAAAGAAGAATGACAAGTCTTCACAGTCACTGATAAAAGATTTGGCTCGATAATGACACAGTTTTGTTTAAGAACAAGGAGTTTTTTGTAGGTAAGCTTGAAATTAAGCAGTTTTGATGAGTTGTTGAGCAATGATAAAGGCACGTCACATTCTATTTTGAATCATGCAGCAGGGATCGTTAAGATTACTCCATAATGGTATTCACGGGGCCTTCTAATTCTAATTGCAACTATTGATTAATATTGAAAGAAAAATCAATGTGGAATATAAAATAAATTTATACAAATATTAGTGCAGTCCATAAAAGTTGATGGCACAACCCAAAAAAGATTTAATTGAATACAAATATGTTGACGATTTTGCTTGTTGTTTTGGTCAGTCCTCTAAACGGAATCTCCTATGGAGAGCTAGTGAGAGGATTTAATTATTTTCTTAGTATTCCGTTAAACCTTTGATAGAAATGCGTATTTTGAATACAACTAATATCTCAACCCACTCGTCGGCTCTGTACAGAAAATTGTTGTGTGATTGATTAAATGTTCAGGATAAATATTCATGGAACAACATAAGGCAAATGTTGATTATTTGATTCAAATATTTTTATGAAAATAAATTGGTGTTCTTTATGTTGATGTTCATTGTATAAGTAAAGGCACAATCTCACCGCGTAAATCATGTAGCTGCAAATTGAAAGTGATACAAGAAGTGAAAACGTGTATACACATTTGAAGCTGAGAATTATTGGTACTTATCACGTAAGCCGGCTGTCAAAGAACCTCATCAAAATATACATTGTGGTCGTTTTCCATACGTCTGGATTCACCCCTTGCGCAAATTAAAAAAAAAGGCTCGTTTCTACGATGGTTGATGTGGCCTACTCTGACTCAATTCATTCACCACGATCCCCACCACCAAACGTTGTTGTTCGTGTTGAGGGTTGTATTTATCTATGTCTGATAATCGGTTTAGATTTTAATAAAACATTTAAACTACCTATTAGCAGAAGGCAATAAATATAACCGAAAAGGGTGCGGTTCGTTGGCAGTGGTATGGCACATTCTACTGTCTGATGTAGGCGTTTGATCTGATTGGAAGTATCAAGTTACGCTCCTTCTCCCTTTTATGGGCTTTATGGCATGGTAAAATAGGACATCAACATATTCATGATTTGCTACTTTCAGCTTGTGGTCGGGTCCTCGATTTTTACTGTATTATCACTTTCTTAGACGGTAGGCTCTTCATAAATATTACACTTAGGGGACGTTGAAATCTTACGGAAAAAATTGAGGATAAGGGGTGCTAAACATCATCAAACAACATAGTAATTTCTTTCATGTTTTGTTGAAAAGTAAAATTTGTATTTTCTTTTTCTTAAAAAAAAAGAGTTTTTGTTGCGCTTGTCTCGTGTTGCTGGCTCAACGTACAATCGGAAAAAAAATCAGCATAAACATATAATTTGAGAGTGTTTCAGTCATGTATCGGCTATTCAAAAATGCAAACAATAATATAAAGTCACTTTCTGATTTTCATGAGTTTCGTTGTTCCAACCGTCTGGGTTCTATTATTACTAAGTCTTACAATGTTGACGGGGAAGGGGAATAGTTTATTACAATGTCTGAAAAACTTACTTTCGTAAATATTGCATGACCCCTTTGCTGCTGCTTCATTAATTCTAACCCGCAAGTCTCAAAGGGATGATACCCCATCGGTCCCGTTATTCATTCGTCCGTAAAAATGAAGGAATGAAGATTATACTAAGCGATAAAAATAGACATATATTTTTCAAGGTGTCATAAATTTCCAATATATTTTACTCACACCTGCTTATTATGGCACCGTAAATCAAAACTGCTCATAGGCTTTGTAATACGTACATGCTGATATTGCTGTCGGTAATTGAATCGTACGGTTTTATTAGGGGTACACATTTTATAGATTTCTCAAACAAAAGAAATAAAGCTTCCTCAGTAGATTAAGTCATAAATAATTTTGAAAATTCTGCTTTGATTCATTTGATAAAGTAAGCGAATTTTCGCTGTAACTGGAACCCGCATAAATACTATGAGAAAGCGAAGACATATTACAATGGTCGATCTCTTTGTACATGTTAAAAAATTGTGTATGTCTTCATATATCATAATACATGACTATTTCAGTGCTTCAAATCAACTTGAAAAGCACAGAACGTATGATCAATTGTTAATAAAAATTCTCTCGAAATGAGGTATACAACTCAATGCATAATGAAAAAAGGAACTGTAAAGGACAATTTATTAAAGGCAACTTCAGAAGATCCTTTAACAATAGCTATTCGATTAAATTAAAAAATTACAGAGACAATTTTCGGATGGATGGAAAAAATGATAACACTTCAATATCTAAAAAAAACAAATGTTCATTGATTCATGCTTTCTTTTCTTTTCTTAGCGTTTCAGGCTTATTGCTTTTGCAATTAAAGGGTGTCCACAGTTAAATTGCATTACTTTAAACTCATCCTCAAAAACAAGTCTCTCAGCCGATTGTCATGAAATATTCAGGGAATAAAATACAATGTGTAATCTTGGTTTAGGTATTTTTATTTCTCTGTGTTTCTTTACCAAATCCAAAAGCCCGAACTTTCTTCCTAATACCACGCATAAGATTTCGTACAACCCTTGAACCGACATTTTTTTTCGCTTTCAACCATTTCCTGTTCTGTAGTGACAACTTTAAAGTTCTACAGTGCACTGCAGTGTGGTTTCGTCAACATTTGTGTGAACAGCTTACGCGCACGTGTTTTAGCTGTCCTATTCTGTTTTTCATTGCGGTTTGGAGCTTTCTGAACTTTGAATGATCGAAGCCCGGCTCGTGTCTTGGCTTTCTGCATGAACATTTTGGTCAAGTGCAGCTTTTCCGCAACATCCCGAACGGAACAGTTGGGTTTGCGTTTAAAGGCAGCAACCATTCGCTCCTTCACACAGTACGGAACACTTTTTCTACCACTCACTTTCTTCCGATCGGCAGTTAAACGTTCCCCGAAACGTTTTATGACATGAGACACTGTAGACTGGTGAATTTTCAACATCTTTCCGATGGCTCGGTGCGAAAGAAGTGGGTTGTCGAGGTGTGTGTGCAAAATGTTCTCGCGCACTTGCTGTTTCTTCGACTCCAGTTTCGAAACTACGACACATTTCACAATGAAACTCACGCAGTATAAACAATACACACTGAGGTCATTTCACCCGAAATTTCGTTGAAATCAACCCAAAGGGCAACATGTTACAGCTTATAGAAAGTGATGCAATTTAACTGTGGACACCCTGTAGTGTTCTAAATGCACTTTCACAGTTAATTATTGAAAGCTTTCGGTGACAGTTTTGCATTAGTATAATTGTGTGGCAAGAACAATCATACTCTATGCCCAGGGTGTCGAGAAATTTTTAATTAACGAAAATTCCTAGACCAGATCGGGAATCGAACCCAGAAACCTCCAGCATGGTGCTGCTTTGTAGCCGCGCCTTTACCGACTGAGCTGAGGGATGACCCATGGATTCATGGTTTTACAAAAAAAAGAATCCACTCCCTGTCGCGCGGCATTACGACAGTTGGCCGGAACTTTTGCCATAGCTGTCGAAAAAAAAGATGTGGGCATATTTTTCAACGCTCTGGTTGCCTCATTGATCATGATGTCCCATGTGCGCATCAGTAAACAGAGTGCACACAATAGATCGCTAAGAATAAACTATACAAGCCACAGTGGTACATGAGCGTCTTTCCATGCGTCAATTTTTGCCTGTTGAAGTGGCGGACTTGTTCCGTCGCTACAACCTACCCCGCAGTGGGATGTTAGGCAAAGATTGACGTCCATGGTTCGAGTACCATTGGATACATGCCCTTTCGCTCAATTTTCAAAAACATCTGTTAATTTTCCTACCTGCCGCACTCTGACGGACCTTTCAACACTTTCTCTTCACATCTTTCATTCTAGCCAAAAACATTGTTGTTCACTCTTGGTGCCTCATGGTGATGAGCGAACATCTCCTTCTGCATCATAATCGTTACTCCTCGCACGGAGAATACATAACATAACAATTAATGTATGCTCATTGATCAGTTCTCTCTCGGTTTTCACATCGAAATTGTTCAAATAGATCCTCCGTTTCAGGTTCGCCCAGAAATTTTCAATTGGGACAACTGGGGCACGTTGAAGGGGGGGGGGGGGCTTCTTGGGGACAACTGAGATCTTCTAACGCTCTATTTCTTCAAACGACAGCTTTATGTAATGTACAGAGGCCAGATCCGACAAATCGCCTTTCGTGTGGTGTTTCTTAATGGAGATCGCAACTTCGGGTAAACAATTCGTGCCCTACACGAGAAGAAGAGCGGCTTTGATTCCCCTTCTCACTGATTGTCAGCCACAAGAGGACTTTCTTCAGGACCTTCGTGTGAGAGATGAACTCCAAGTTGCTACTTTTTTTCATGCTTGTAGAGCCCTTAAACCACTGCGTCCAACCCTTAGGAATATTGTGGTATGACTAAATTTAGTGCTAATTAAGTATCCAATCAACTTACACGTGGTAGACATAGATAGACATTGGTACACAATCCCAGTTATGCTCGACTCGTGTTATAAAATTTAGTACCACTTTTTGCTACTTGTAGTTTCATACATTATTGTACAGGCAGGATATTGAGGAGGGCATCCAATGCAACTGATGGTGTACTTTGCATTGCCCCTTTTAATGGCAGCATAATTAATCATCAATTAAAAGAGAGATTTGAGCAATAAAAAATGAAAAAAGTGCCATTAAATTATTAAGGCCTGTGCCAACAAATAATGTGTGATCAGCATTAAAAAATTAGGAATGAGCAATAAAAGATGAGAAAAGATCTTCGGATAATCTAATTGTGACCGGTAAATCTGTCAAATAAAGCAACAGCTATTAGTATATGTGCAATTAAATATGGCAGTATTTCCGCCAAATTATGTAATTTGAGCACTAAACTATTCGCATATGTCTTATGGATATTTATTTATCCATTGCTCATTTTACTGTTTTTATGGGAAAATCCAACAAAATTAAAAGACATATGCGAATAGTTTAGTGCTCAAATTACATAATTTGGCGGAAATACTGCCATATTTAATTGCACATATACTAATAGCTGTTGCTTTATTTGATAGATTTACCGGTCACAATTAGATTATCCGAAGATCTTTTCTCATCTTTTATTGCTCATTCCTAATTTTTTAATGCTGATCACACATTATTTGTTGGCACAGGCCTTAATAATTTAGTGGCACTTTTTTCATTTTTTGGTGCTTTTTCTGAATTACTAAGTGCAGGTAAATATTTTAGTCCCCTTTTAATATACAGGCAATTCTCTGCAACTTACCCAACTCCTATTGAGCGATTACGTCATTTGTTTTGGGCCACCATACCAAAGAAGCATAAGTAATTTTTGGTCGGACTATTGCTGCATAAATCTAGTGTACCATGTTTGGTCGTACACCCCATTTTTCCGCCAAAATTGTGTTAATTTTGTGTAGATTAACCTTGTCTAGATGGGTGTTCCAGTTGCACTTTTTGTCCAAAGTAATACCAAGGTATTTATTTCTTCCGATAATCGAATTTGATTTTCATTCAATGAAGGCTGTGTTGAAGTAAGTTTTCTTTCCTTTTTGTGAAAGAAAGAATAACAGTGTTAGAAGGGTTTACATATAGGCTAGGCTGATGCAAAATTCGAAATATTTGCTCCCCTAAGCTTAATCGACGCCAATTTGGGTCCTGATAGTCCCCAAAAAATTTAACACATTTGGTTTTAATTTGGCTTTGCACACGCTATTCAGAGTTTGTATGGGAATTAGTATGAAGAATCTCGAACTTACATTTCCAGATCCCTAACATCTTAATATTATGTCCTTAAACCAAATCTTATTAAGATTCATATAGTGCAAGTTGCCAACTATCAAAATGCCGAAGATACCTGACATGTAAATTGTATACAAAAATAGTTATTCAACAAATATAACAATAAGAAATAAAAATATGTAATATATATATATAAAATAAATAAATAGAAAATATAAAAAATATATAAAATAATATATATAAAATAAAATATATAAAATATATAAATATAAAATATAAAAAATAATAAGAAAACAAAAATAACAATAAAACATCATACCTTTGCCAGTGTTTGTTTGTATTTTATGTTTTAGTGAATAACTATTTTTGTATAGAATTTACATGTCAGGTATCTTCGGCATTTTGATAGTTGACAACTTACACTATATGAATGTATATAAGATTTGGTTTAAGGACATAATATTAAGATGTTAGGGATCTGGAAATGTAAGTTTGAGATTCTTCATACTAATTCCCATACAAACTTTGAATAGCGTGTGCAAAGCCAAATTAAAACCAAATGTGTTAAAATTTTTTGGGGACTATCAGGACCCAAATTGGCGTCGATTAAGCTTAGGGGAGCAAATATTTCGAATTTTGCATCAGCCTAATATAGGCCCTCCCTTCTAAACCATTTTCGAGTTATATTGAGTGAAGTTTGTAGCCGGATTGAAATTGTGTCATCAATTTTTCCACGAACCACAATGGCCAAATCATCTGTGTATCCTATCACTTCAAAACCTGGATCGGCTAGTTTTTTAAGGAAATTGTCTACTAAGGGGTGTTTCGATTAAAATCGAATAAAATCGACCTAAACTTGACGCATCTCCTTTCATCTTACATTAAAAAATTTTGCACGCCCCTCATTTTGAAAATATCTGCGTGTAGCATCATGCTTCTATTTTGATTTTGAGATTAGCACTTCAGTTATCACAATGTCATCGAAGGAAGAGAAGCAACCATTTTGGACGTGCATGGCGAAAATCCAAACTACTCTCACGCCAAGTTGGCGAAAATGTTGAATGCGACTTAATCAATTGTTACCAACGTATTAAGAGTTTCCGTTGAACGTTTGTCGACATCCAGGAAAGCTGGATCGGGGGGAAAGCGAAAGCTGGAGGCCACCGCGACTCTCAACACGCCAGAGCTTCGCTCAATTGAACAATATTGGGCCATCGTCAAGCGGAACCTTATGAAGACTCTACAAGCTGTTGTGAGTGAGAAGCAGTTCAAGGCAAACTAGCGTTCTGCGGCGAATAAAGTGGACAAGGAGATAGTACAAAATTTTAAGGCAGAAACGAAAGACCCGGCAATTCACATTTGGTAAACAGGAAGCTTTGCTGAACATTCTTTGGTCGACTCACACACATTACTGTTTGACCAAATTTTGATCGGAACACCCTTTACTAAAGACCATAGTAATGATGACAATACACCACCTTAAGGACAACCCTTTATTGATCTTATAGATAGTTCCGTGTCTCCGAGATCAGTAGAAATTTCCCGATCTTTCAACATAGCCATTGTCCGTTCGATATCGTGTTCATCCAAGCCCCTTGGCACCATTGCTGTGTGTATGGACTTATAAGATGCATTATTGAAAGCTCCCTGAATATCAAGAAAAGCTGCCACGGCTATTTCTTTGGCTTGAAGCGATTTTTCGATGTAATGCCGTAATCGTATTTACCTGCTTGATAAGCAAATCGAAATTTGCTAAGAGGTAACCTTGCTACACTTGTAGATTTTATAAAGTCATTAACATTTTTTCCATTTTTTTCTAGTCTTAACAGAACAGGGGAAAACCTTTTTCAACTTTTGGAATAAAGCCATATTTGCAGTTACATTCACTCAATCCTTCCAGAAAGGTAAATATCCGGCCTTATGGAAGCAGTCATGTACACGGTGTGGCAGAAAATAATGCGAAAATTTGTTTTTTTTATTTCAAATCCCATTTTCAACTAATTCAAGCAATAATATCAACATTTTCGAGTGCAGTTATTTTTATAATGTCCTTTTGAACAAACTTATTTAATGTGTCCTCCATTTTTATTAATAACATCCTCGAGCCGACACCGCAAGCCAGAGCATGCCTTTCGGACGTAGTCCTCCGACATTGACTGCCATGTGCGTGTTATGGTTGATTTCAGGGTTTTCACACTAGGGTGTGATGTTTTGCAGACTCGTGCTTCAACATATGCCCACATTGAATAATCCAACGGATTATGATCTGGACTGCTAGGGGGCCACAAATCCTTCGGTCAAAACTTCATGTTATCGTTCAACCATTGCTGGGTTCAATTTTACGTGTGAAACGGCCCTCCATCCTGCTGTAGGACAACGTTTTGGTCCTCAGAGAAGTTGGCCTTCACCCAGGGAAGCACTTGGTCCTTTAAAATACCGATATACACTTCGGTATTGATTTTAGCTCCAGCATCAATGAAAACTGGTGGCATTTTCAAACCGTTGGACGCCACCAAGCCAAACATCATGACACCAGCCGGATGTTTGGTTTAAAATTTGAATTTCACTTTTTCAGGAACGGCGCAGCATCGATGCTGAAAAGCTTTTCGTCGGAGAACAGGATTATAATTTTTCCTTCTTCAACAAGGAAAGCAATCTCTTGGAACGAGTCACTCGTAGTTCCTTGACCTGGTCCGTAATCAAGTGGCGTTTCACTCTGGCTCTGGAAGATGCATGCAAGTCTTCTTCTCCGCATGGATTTCCCGAAATATTAGCTTCCTTTGCAAGTTTTCGTATGGAACGCACCGGGTTGCGAGCAATTTTTGCACGGACCGATTTGATCACGTTCGGTGTGCGTGCAAAGCGCGGACGTCCGCTTCCCGACTTCCGCTGCTTAGGACCATCCTGCAGGGACTTTTTTATGCGGTAAACTGTTGCCAAATGGCACCCTACCACCTTGGCAATCTCTATCGGCTTCTTCTGGGAGAGCAACAAACTGGTGATCACTTCTTTTGCAAACATTTTGACGAATTTGCAATAAAACAAATAGAATGTTTGGATACAGCACTTGAAAGTAAACATAAAAAAACACTTTAGACAGAAATTAGTCACTCGTGTAGCTTAATTAACCCAATACTCAAGTTTGAACATTTTCGAATTATTTTCTGCCGCACCCTGTATGTTCCTGGTGTTCAAAGCTAGTGATGGTCGAGATGTAAAAAATTATCGTGGTACCTTCTGCTCAAATATGAACGAGACTGGTTAAATAAAACACAAACGGTTAATTATTCTTCAATATTTATTTTGTCTTCTTTAAAATAATCACCATCGGAGGCGATACTCATATGCCAACGTTTTTTGCATTCCTTATAGCACTTTTCATACGCCTTTTTGGTATCGCCGTAAGCTCCCGAATTCTCCTTTATGACTTCAACTGTCTGAAAATGTTTACCACGATGCGACAATTTGAGTTCGGGGAAGAGGAAAAAGTCATATGGTGCCATATCTGGCGAATACGGCGTTTGAGAAACGATGTTAACGTTGTTTTTGGTCAAATAATCACGAACTAAACATGATGTGCGAGCTGGTGCATTATCGTGATGCAAAAACCATGACTTGTTGTCCTACAATTCTGTCCTTTTGAGACGAATATTCTCACGCATATGCTTCACAACGCCCGAATAATATTCAGCATTGACCGATTGACCTTCCGAAAGGAACTCCGAGTGCACCACACCTTGGCTATCGAAGAAAACAGTCAGCATAACCTTCATGTTCGATAGGCTTTGACGCGGTTTTTAGGTTTCGGCGCATTCCGATGATTGCTGTGCTGTTCCGACGTCCGTAGACCCAAGTGTCGTCACCAGTTATGTGCTGGATGTCCGTATCACTCATTGTGAGCATTTCCTTAGCGACAGTTTTGCGTTGCTCTTTTTGAAGAAAATTCAACAATTTTGAAACAAGACGCGCAGACACACGTCTCATGCTCAAAACATCGTGTATAATGCTATGAGAGGATCCATTTGATATATTGAGCTCATCAGTTTTTTTTCTCTCTCGGTCACACGGCGATTTTGCAGCACAATTTTCTTCACTTTTTCTATGTTCTCTTCGTTTACAGATGTTGCTGGACGACGATCATGAGGCAGATTTTCAAATGATGTACGACCCTCTTTGAACAACTTATACCAATCAAACACATGTGCACGCGATAGAACAAATTCCCCATAGGCTTTCTGCAACATTTTGAATGCATCCGAAGCACTTATTCCGTTGGAATAACAAAATTTCAAACTAATTATTTGCTCAACGTTTGATTCCATAGTAAAATGCGTAAAACACACTGGAGGTTGACTTGTTTATAGTGTCGCAAAAAAAAACCTTCGTGACAGATCGTGCTTAAATTTGACATGTAAACGTATAACAGTCCCTACCAATTTAAAAAAACATTTATCCATGTTTTGTTTTATTCAGAAACTCTGGTTCATATTTGAGCAGAAGGTATTCAATGTTGTAGTAGATAAAATACAGTTAATGATAATAACAATTCCATTTCCAATCACATGTCCCCAGATTGATTTCCTGCAAAAATTGTTGCAAGACTTACGTTTTGTGAACCTGAAAGTTTAGATAATTTAGCTACGAGAAAAAATTATCTGGAATTACTTAACAAAACCTGGGATGATCTAAAACTATGTAGCATATAAAGAATAGTAAACCTAAAACTTCGATGTTCTGCTCCGTCTCCTTGCAACGCAATGTTTTTGTAGTTAGTCTCAGTGCAATAGTATTATAGTGAGTGAATTTCAATGCAATAATATCACATCATTCAATAAAATCATCACATAAAATAAAAAATGAGGTTAAAATATAATACCGCCAGAGGCCGGCCGAGATTGTCAACTCAACAGCCCTAGGCCAAAAAAAATGGTTGATGTAATAAAATGGCATAGTTAACAAGCAAAGAAAATTTTAGCTGACAATAAGACGAAATAAACTACACAAAAAATGAACTTTCCGCTAACTCCTGCTTAATACTGAATACTTTTATGCCTGTGGATCAGGAAATGAATCATTATAAACAATGTTTTTTTTGTGAAGTAGAAAAAGGCCTTCTTAAGGAGAACCCGTCATTTCCGATTCTTTCACAAAAAATGCAAGAAACCTTCCTATCTTTTAAAATACATAACGTGGGTAAGGTGGGCTAAAACTTTCAAAGATACATAAACGTGACGTTGAAAATTTCATATAAAATATAAATTTTATAGTATAGAATGACGACTACAATTCTATTTGTAATTACATATCATGCAGATTTTGGTCCTGCTGCAATTGCAGACAGACTTGTGATGTTACCCCAATGGAAGTAACTCTGAGCTTCGGGACTTGACAAGGACTCCCTACTTAGCCTTTGCGGCACGTCAAGTCATCCGATTAGGCACAAGAATCTGGATTTCTTAAAACAAATTCTTCAAAAACCTTCCAAAATATCGTATATGACCAAACGATTTTGGAGATGCAATCAATTGAACAAAATCAGTGGGGTTGTGTTTAACACACGATCAGTTAACGTAGACTACTCTAAACCGTTCAATTAGTTTCGTTAGTTTCGTAGCGGATCATTGCAAAACAGGTACTCTTCTAATGGGACTTTGGGTTCGCATGTTAGAACATCCTATAATTCGCTTCTTAGAAAATCTTTGGCGGCTCTGAAAAGGGACGTTTGGTTTGATTTTTCGTATACTGAAAGGGTAATGATGTTGTTCGGCTGGCTGTAGTGATTGTGTTGATGTGATCGACCAGCTGGAAGGATATCGCGTTATAGATTATTCAGAGTCTGTTTGGGAATTCAAAATCAAAAATTTATGATACAGTCGCGAAAAGCTTCAACTGATTGAAGCAAAAATCTCGAAAACCTATCGGGAATTGATAAAGCTATTAACGTTCAAACTGTATCAGATATTTTCAAATTTTTATTTGACGCCTACCCTTGCCGTAAGGCATAGTCTGATCAAAATAGCGTGGGTGTGGTCCTAATAGATAGTTAGACCTGCATTAGATAGTAAGAATGTTGGAAAATTCTATTGTACACTCTTTCAAAAGCAATGAAGACGATCGCTTGGTTTAAATGATGATACGGCCTCGAGTTAAACCAATGCTTTGCAACGGATTACCCCTGGCTGCTTTCAGTTTCACCCGATAACCGGGAAATTATCCGTATGTTCGATCTTAACGCAATTCACAATTTTGCACATACGGCTGTCATCAAAACGATTAGGCATTCTCACTTTCACAGTTTCTCAAAACTTATTTCTTCCTAGAAGTAAAACTCTATCCAACGCGAATCGTTAACACAACAGAATAACTGTTCATAGGAGTAAGTATTGGAATATGCGATGAATGTTATATAGGAATATCATGTTCGAGAATCAACACATTTTCCGTGATAAGGCAAAAATTCCAACGCCGATTGATGAATATGTACGCGAAATATATTCATGAGCGGTTCCATATCATTTCAGCAACGAGTAATTTTCATAAGTTTTGATTTGCATGAAACCTTGCATACAGGTTTTTGGGGAAGAAAAACGCCGTTTTGCATACTTGGTTCGCCATTTTGAATCTAGCCTTACTTATGAGAAGGGCCTATGAAAAATGCACATGATATCTTCAAAAAATTGTATCTCGGAAACGGTTTGTCCCATTGGTTTGGTGTCTTGGGCGAAGTTTTAGACAATTGTTGGTGCTATATGGAGAAAATATGCACGGTAAAAAAAAGTTTGGTTTTTGTGTTTTGAACTTAAATATAGATTTTCCCTTAAAAGTTACTTGTTAATAATTTTTTAATTATCTTTATGTTATAGCTGACTTAAAATGTTATCTAGTGCACAGTGGGTTGTTATGGAGAAAAATAGGTGACAATGAAAAAA